>PVJO010002675.1:0-39282 GCA_004026905.1 Hystrix cristata
ACACACTCAAATATCTCATCTTCGACAAAGGAGCCAAACACCCTCACTGGAAGAAAGATAGCCTCTTTAATAAATGGTACTGGAAAAATTGGCTTACCACATGCCGAAAACTAAAACTAGATACATGTCTCTCACCATGTACTAAACTAAGATCGAAGTGGATCAAAGATCTAAACATAAAAACAGAAACAATAAATCTGGAGAATAAAATAGGAAGAACTCTTGAAGACATAGGGGTTGGAAAAAAATTTATGAATAAAACTCAGATGCACGGGAAACAATTCAAAGAATTGATGCTTGGGACCACATCCTATTAAGAGGCTTTTGCACGGCAAAAGAAATTACTAATAGAGTAGGGCGAAAAATCACAGACTGGGAGAAAATTTTTGCCAGCTGTCCCTCAGACAAAAGTCTAACAACCAGAATATATAAAGAACTGAAAAAGATCAAACCCCCTAAGCTTAAAGACCCTATCCAAAAATGGGCATCTGAAATGAATAAACATTTCTCAGATGAAGAAATAAAAATAGCAAATAAATATATGAAAAAATGTTCAACATCATTGGTCATTCGAGAGATGCAGATCAAAACAATACTAAGATACCATCTCACTCCAGAAAGAATAGCTATTATCAAGAAATCAACCATTTGACCCAGCTATTCCTCTGCTGGGTATCTTCCCAGAAGAATTAAAATCATCATATCACAGTGATATATGCACAACCATGTTCATAGCAGCACAATTTGTAATAGCTAAGTCCTGGAAACAACCTAAATGCCCAACAACTAATGAGTGGCTAAAGAAGATGTGGTTTTTCTACACAGTGGAGTACTACACCACCATAAAAAGGATAAACTAGAGTCATTTGTACGTAAATGGATGTTGCTCGAGAACATACTATTAAGTGAAATAAATCAGACACTTATTAGTACACATCGAATTGTTTCTCTAATATGAGAAACCATAAGTGTAAATAAGGACAAAGAGGTAGAATAGATACTATGTTTTAAAAAAAGAGAGATAGTATTCAAAAGAGAGGAGAACTAGATAGGGAAAAGGGGAATAAAGAAGGTTAAAAGATAAGTAAGATGAAAGGGAAAAAAAATGGAAGCGTGCAAATAGGCGTGGGTGAATGGAGGGGGGGCGGGAAAGGGGGGGAAGCCAAGATACATCATCTACAGGTACAAAATAACTATGTTGATTATGATCATTATGTATATAATGTACCAATACATGTTCTTGGTAAAAATTTAAAAAAAAAATGATGTGGTTTTTCTACACAATGGAGTACTACTCCGCCATAAAAAAGGATAAACTGGAGCCATTTGTGGGTAGATGGATGCACCTTGAGAACATACTCTTAAGTGAAATAAATCAGTCATACATGAGTACACATCAGATTGTTTCTCTGATGTGAGAAACCATAAGTGTATATAAAGACAAAGAAGCATAATAGATACTAGGTAAAAGAAAGATACTCAGAGGAGAGCTAGAAGGGGAAAAGAAGGAAGGGAAAAGGGAAAGAAAAGGAAAAAAATGGAAAAGTGTAAATAAACCTGCTGCAAATAAGGAAGGGGGGGAACCAAGATACATCATGTTTAGGTACAGAATAACCATGAAAAATGGGATCATTATGTATACAATGTATCAATGCATGTTCTTGGAAAAAAAAAAATTAAAAAAAAAAACTTGGTAGGTAAGTCTATATGTATTGTCATGGAAAGATAAAAAATAGTACCAGCGTACCAGTTGTGAGCACAAACATCCTCAATATTTAAGTTTTTTTTCAAGATTATATTCAATTTATTACTCGTGCAAAATTTTTAAATGAGCCCATATAGAAGAGGTAGTGATTGACAATAATTTCATGCATAAAAAATACCAAAGTTTTACAATGTCCACATTTTCTTTAAAGGTACTATATTCCTTAGTACAATAATATTGTTTGTCATATTTATGTTTTTAAGCTGTTATCCTAAGATAAACTATAAATGCCCCAAAGGTTTCATTTAGAAAATACATATAAAATTTCATATTGTCAGCCTTTTATTAGGTAATATTGATGATACATATAGATAACAAATAGTTTCTGTCCTTACTTGACTAATGAAATGCATGGATGAGATGAAATAAGTAGTAACTGTGTGTCTGTGTGTGTGTGTGTGTGTGTGTGCGCGCGCGCGCATGCATACACACATACATACATGAAAAATCTGTTGTCCTGATTCTGGGAATTTGTCTTAAGGACATGACAAGTACATATGACAAATATACCAGTATTCATGGCAGTATTTATAATAGTAAAAAATTGTACATGATCTTAACTATCAATACATATTAAATTATATGAATGTAATTTAAAATAATTATTTAACTCTATGGTTGCTAATAAATAAGATCCACACTCTATTAAGAGGGGGAAAACAATGAATGCACTATGTATTTTGGATCAAGGAACTCAGATTTGGATAGGTAACATGTAGAAGACGTTTTAGATTAGCATTTCCCAGCCTTCTTTCTTGGGACTCAGATTCCTCGTCTTAACTTAAACTAATTTTTTCAATTTGCACAGTATATGATTAAAAGTGAGTTTTAAATAAAAAATGGTTTATATTAATACAGTATTAAAAATTGCCTCATGAAATTTTGTTGTGGTCCCACAGAGTCATTTTTGACTCATCATAAGGAAACTTGCTAATGATTAGGACTGTTTAACAGATGGGTGTCCAACTTGGCTTGCCTGGGCCACATTAAGTGAAACGGAATTGTGTTGGACACCACATAAAATAATGTAATGTAGTTTATGTAAGTAACAAAACTTCCTTTATTTTTAAATATTTTTTATTATAACATTTTAAAAAGAATGCTAGAGGTCCATGGGCCACAGATTGGATACCTCTGGTAGTTGTAGCCTGTGTCACTATGTGACATTTTTTAGATATAAACTTTTGTTCTTGTCCAGTATCTTGAGTTCCTGGACTTGATGAGTAATAAATTGATTTTATATGCCCATGGACAAAGTTCATTTCCTAATCTCTGGAACTTTCTTGTAATAAAGGTAGCATCATAAATATATATGTAAGAAAATATAACAAGTAATATATTAATATATTTATAAATAGATCAGTATATATAATTACAAATTATAAAATCATATGTGACAGTATTTAGAAATTCCATAATTTGTTACTTCAAAAATGTATGTTTTATTCCCACTTAGGCCGAATACACCAAGCAATGGTAACATCTTTAAATGAAGATAATGAAAGTGTAACTGTTGAATGGATAGAAAATGGAGATACAAAAGGCAAAGAGGTATGATCACTGGGTTAACTCATTTCTAGCCCTACAATCAAGATTCTGGACATTAAAAATATATAATTCTTATATAGTACTGCATGTGTTCTTTTATCATTTCTTGAAAAACTCTTAGGTTAAAAAAAAAAAAGACTCAGGCTGGGGATTTAGCTCAGTGGGAAAGTGCTTGCCTTACAAGCAACAAGGCCCCGAGTTTCATCCCTGGCACAAAAAAAAAAAAGAAAAGGTAAAAAAAAAGACTCTTCCTTGAACATCTTTATATGATTGCACATCACTCCTCTTTATTATTAGATGAAAATGTACTATTCTTTTAACCCACAAAATTTGAAAGTTACCATAATAATGAATGATTCTGTTGGTCATTGTGTTACTAACAATTCATATAATCAAGAGTATAAAATGGGCTGGGCATGGTGGTGCACACCTGTAATCCCAGCACTCAGGAGGCTGCTGAGGCAGGAAGATTGCCCCAAGTTCAAGGCCATTTTGAACTGCATGATGAGACCCTGTTTCAAAAAGAAACAAAAAAAGACTATAAAGTGCTATTTTGAGAGATTCTTTACATATAAATGGACTCTGTTACTAGTAATTCAGAGAATATAAAATGTGATTTTTAAGGGAGAATACATAAATATACATTTTTAGATACACATGGATTATTACTCTGAACAATCTAGATTGCAAGGCAGTGCCATTCATTAGGTTGTAATTATAAGTTATTTACTCTAAATATATTTGAAAAAGGAAAAGTTAAATGCCAAAATACCCTTATAAGTATGTATTTTAAACAGATTGACCTGGAGAGCATTTTTTCACTTAACCCCGACCTTGTACCTGATGAAGAAATTGAACCCAGTCCAGAAATACCTCCACCTCCAACATCCTCAGCCAAAGTAAACAAAATTGTGAAGGTTAGTAATGATAATTTAGAGCGAAGTATGGGTTCGGGTGTGTGGGTGGGTGTATGTTCTGCTTTTAAATTGGCAAGCAGTGAGGAGTATGTTTGTAAGTATTGAGTAGTTCTTTCCACTATCCACATGTATGTATATATCCACATGCATGTATATATCCACATGCATATATGTGTCGTGGATTGGGGCTAATTCACAATTGTGACAATCATTAGATCGTAGAAGGTTTTTGCTTACTTAGGATTTTTCTTGAGACTATATATTCCTCAGGAAATAGTAGTCAAAACCATTTGCTTGTCAATATTTGTTGAATGAGTATGTATGATTTTGACAGAATAACTGGTTGTTGTGAATAAATACCTATTCTTACAGTCTTTTGAAATTACAATTTGCTATTTATGTTTATTAAAGAAAAATGAGAAACTGAATATAACTACTTGTATACTGTGAAGATAAACTTTTCAACCATGCTTGTCCTTCCTACCAGGTTTATCTTTACAAAAATTAAAAGCATCCAGGTACAGCAGCACACACCTTTAATCCCATCACTCTAGGAGGCACAGATAAAAGGATTGCAAGTTTGAGCCCACTCTTGGGTGACTTAGCTAAAGCCTGTATAGCTCTGCGCAAAGGCCCTGGCATCAATCACTGGTACTGCTAAATAAACAAACATGTAAAGCTAAAAGCACATTTCTTAAAGATAGTGCCTTTTCCAGTCCCTGAAAATCCTTTACAATTTATTAGAAGTTTTTATGAAAATATGTTTCTTTTTATACCAGGTAGTCATGCAAAGTTATTGAATTTTCAGTTCGTAGTATTCAATTCAGCATGCATTTATTGTTTTTTGTTGTTGTTTTGTTTTTTCTTACATTGTGCAGGTACTGTGCTGGATAGAATATAAAGATGACTGTGGCATGACTTTGGCCTGTAGGAACTGATATATTTCAGGGAGGACATACAATAACATCTAAGTGTATGGTGATAGAGACTTACCAATATCAATAAAACATTCTACTTTGTAAGCATAAGTCTGATTTTTCAGTTCATGTAATTTAAGCATATCGAGAGTCACTTCTTTAGAGGTCATTAGTTTGCAGTTGTAAATGACTTGTGTATTATATTCAGCTTCAGAACCTTGGAGGATCTTCATAGTTTTTCTGTCTTTATACATAATTAGCAACTTTTGCTTTGCATTAGAATCAACTGGAGAATTTTTTAAAACACTGATTTCTAGGCTCCATTCCCAGAGATTGTTTTATTTAATGAGAGTTCCTAGCATTGCTGTCCTTTAAATAGTACCTGTCTGGGGGCTGGGGAATTTAAATCAGTGGTTAGAGTGCTTGCCTTGCAAGCACAAGGCCCTGAGTTCGATCCCCAGCCTTCCTCCCACAAAAAAATAGTACCTGTCTGATTTGAATTGCAACCAGGATTGAGTGCAACTACATTATTCGTTTTTTGAAGTAAATTAAGTGAAATCTTTGTAAATAAATAATAGAACTAAAAATTTGCTGCCTTAATCTGTGTAGTATCCAAGTCTTTGAAGCACTTAATGAAATCTTTTTAGGGTAATTGACAGTGGGTATTTAATGGGTTTTCAGTAATTCAGTTTTAAAGGGGGTTAGTTCTTAACTGTCTAGAACTAATGTTCTATTAACTACTCCCTGATATCCAAAGATGAAAGTTATTATGTAATCCCCAAATTCAAAATCCACAGTGCTCTAAAATCTGAAACTTTTTGAGCATCAACATGACACTGCAAGTAGAAAATCCACAGCTGACCCCATATGATGAATTGCAGCCAAACTGCAGATACACCAAAAATACTGTAAAAAATTACTCTTAGACTGTATATATAAGGTGTATATGAAACATAAATGAATTTCATGTTTAGACTTGGGTCCCATCCCCAAGATACCTTATTACTGTATGTGCAAATATTTGGAAATCTGAAGAAATCCAAAACACTTCTAGTCTCTGGCATTTTGAATGAGAGATACTCAGCGTGCATGTTGTTTTGGCAGGATAGCAATATAGTGAAGTTATTAACCTCTCTTTATCTCAGTTTCCTAATCTGTGAAATGGGAGTAGCAGTAATAATGACTTTGTAGGGTTATGTACAGATTAAATGAATTTAACACAAAATCCTTAGAGCAATGCTTTGTTCATACTAATTTCTGAATATTTGATTAAAAGAAGCTGAATTCATGCTGTATATATTGAGTAAAGAGAAAAAATGCATCAAATATTTTTTCTTCTGTAGAATCGACGGACTGTGGCATCTATTAAGAATGACCCTCCTCCAAGAGACAATAGAGGTAAAGTAAAACTTTAGGTCATTATTTTGCCTATTAACTCTTTAACATAGCCTTGATCAGGTAAATTAAAAGTAAATACTACTCTTAATGTTATTTGTTTAAATTTTACATAGCTAATTTTAAGATTAGTATTTTCCTGATTTCCTAGTATAGTAATATCACTGATACTTAAAATGATTTTTAATTATATGTAATTGATATAAACTCCATGAAATACATAATTTTTTAATTCATCTCAATAATTTTGCAAATTTGAAGAAAGAATTATTAAAAAATGGAGTGGGAAAGGAGTCATCTCTTTGACTTCAGAAGGATAAATTTAATCATCACATTTACTGTAATTTTCTGGCCAAGGGACTTCCAAAAATTGTAATGTTTAGCTTTGGAGTCAGCAAAAGAAAAGTTGAATAGGCATATATTGTAGTTAGCTTCAAATCTTTTATATACTTCCAGCCAGAGGATATAAAACATAATCAATTTTATTGTACTATTCAGCAGTTCAGTATTACTATTCTGATAGTCACATTCCTCTGTGTACATGCATGGTGGGATAGGATGGACCAGAAGTATCACAGAACAGATTACAGGTAGAGGGGAAAGTCCATTCTTTAAACACTATCCTTTGAGTCTTGTGAAAATTTATATGTCAGGCTGGGTGTGGTGGCACACACCTACAATCCCAGCACTTGGGAGGCTGAGGCAGGAGGATCAGCACAAATCAAGGCCAGCGTAGGTTTCATAGTGAGTTCAAGGCCATACTGAACTATATAGACCCTGCCTCAAAAAACCAAGAAAATTTATATTTCTTTGTAAAATTTGCTTTTATTTAATTTTATGTTCTTTTACTCCGCTAACACCTACATTGGGAAAATCCTCTACCTAAGTGTACATATTTGAGGAGCAAAGAATGGAATTTGAAATATAAAGAGGGTTCGAAGGACTTTTAAATTTTTAATCTCTGTATATCTACCTATATAGTACTGATTTTTCAAAATGAGAATGTTGTTCTTAAAGTTTATATATTATACATATTTTGGAGAAATACCTTCGTGGTATGAAATCTTGACATGGAGAGGTTCACACATACATTAAAAATAGTCATTGTCAGGGTGTGGTGGTGCAGGCCTGTAGTCCCAGCACTTGGGAGGCAGAGGTAGGAGGATCGCCTCAATTTCAAGGCCATTGTGAACTCTACAGTGAGACCCTGCCTCAAAAAAAAAAAAAAAAAGTTATAAAATCATTTGTCTTTGGTCTTTATGTAAATTATTAAGTTTTAGTTTTATAGGCTAACATTACGTTGGTAGAAGTTTTAAGTCTGCATGTGACTTTGAAAACCTCTTTTAGCTGTGTCAAGCTCACTGAACAGAATTTATTATTTTATACCCTTTTTTACACACATATGATAGAAAACTGCCAGTTTTCTGTCTGTTCCTTTTATCAAAGTTACCTTTCACTAATTTTATGTTCTAAATAAAAAAATCTTTTCACTTACAGTGGTTGGTTCTACACGCGCACGACCTAGTCAGCTTCCTGAGCAGTCTTCCTCTGTACAGCAGAATGGTAGTGTTTCAGATATATCTCCAGTTCAAGCTGCAAAAAAGGAATTTGGACCCCCTTGTATGTAAATCACGTATCAAGGATTCAGTCATTTCAGGCATACGTGTATTCTCTCTTGGTCACCATGATAAGTCCGTGGATGGTAAACAGTCTGATTACACGCTTGATTGTAGATTTCATTTTACCACTATGGAAAATTTTTTATTAGTCTCATCTCTTAATGTGTATTTTGGAGGAAAAAAAATTTGTGTGCGAGAGATTATGACAATGTTTCAGTTACACTGAATTTAAAATTCTGTCCAGATACTAATTTGTAAGAGGTTGTAGAAGAAAAAGTCTTATGCTTTCTGAGCCTTTCAGCTCACAGGCCTGTGATTCTAAACCAGGAGGTGACATGTATCAGTGTGCTTGAGTCATTTTTCTCAGCTCCGTCTGTGTATTGTCCTGGTCCTTGTCCTGTTACCGCAGCTCATAATCACATAGGTATCAGGCAGCCTTGTCACCGTCAGCTTTCTTTGTGTATGTGGCACAGTTATTCATGAGTTTTTTGTTTAAGTACTCTAAAAAGAAAACTGTACTTCTGCAGCTCATCTTCTTTTTTCAGCACGTAGGAAATCTAACTGTGTGAAAGAAGTGGAAAAATTACAAGAAAAGCGAGAAAAAAGGAGACTGCAACAGCAAGAACTTAGAGAAAAGAGAGCCCAGGTTTGTTTCCAGCCAGTAACAGACTGCGTCAGGGAGGGTGGCTGGCTTGTGAAAAGTCATAGAGGCATCCACTTAAAGAATTTAAAGAATTCTTGAAATTGATGTTGTGGAACAATATAAACTTTTGTGAAAATAAATTACCATAGGAGATCTTTACTGACGTACTTTTCATGGTTTAGTGGGAATGTGTTAGCTCTAAAATTTGTTCCATTTTGAATAATAAGACATTGTGTTACAAATTCTAGTATGTATATTATAACATTTAGGATAATAGGCTTTTGATTTTTAAAAATCTTAAAATGCATTTGTAAAAATACCCCAAAAAGCTACATGATTATACCATACTATCTATTTTATTATTGTTTTTTCATAGTTGAGTTCAAACCATAGTGCAGGGAGGGGATTCTTGTTTTAATTTATACTTGATATTGAAAGTGAATCCCCTGTGCCCCTCTTTTATTTTCTTCATATAGTAGCAAAATTTTTCAAGAGCAATAGAAGAATTTGATAGAAAAGCTAGTTTTAAACCGAGCATAGTGGCACATGCCTGTAATCCCAGTACTGTGAGTTTGAGGCCAGCCTGAACTACATAGTAAGACAGTGTCTCAAAAAACATTAAAAAAAAAAAACAAACAAACTGTGTTTTGTGTCTGCCTTTATGAGTCTTAATGTTTGCTCTGTTACAGTCTAAGAACTTATTTCCCATAATAAAATAGGAGGTTATTTAATCAGAGTAATATGTTCATCTGCTCCTAATCATGTTAGACTACCATTCAAATGATGCTTTGTAGAATTGCAAACCCAATAGAATATGCTGCTTGAACGAATCAATTTATATCTGAAAGTTACTTGAAAATATCTAGTTGAGTTTTGTATTAAATAATACACAAGACAGGAATTACTGCTACGTAACAGAGTGCCACCTTGTGTTTCCCACGGGTACTTCAAAATACTTAAATATTTGATAATTTCTTCACGTTCTGTACCTCTTTTGACATAATTGGAATTATTTTCGAGACGGTTAGTTCAAAGTAAGCTTCAGTAACAATTTTGAAATTAGAACAAAATAAAATCTGAACAAGTTACATGAAAAAAATAGGACTTCTCAGAATCTTCAATTACTCATGGCTAGGAAAGGCTGTTGACTATTGCTATTTTTAACTTACTTTGAGCTTTTGAAGTAAGCAAAAGATAGTCAGCATTTAATAATTGGAATTTTAAAAATTGTTATCTTGGCTTTTGATTCTTTCAAGTTCTGTGTCCTGTCATTTTGAGGCTGTTCTACCCTGCTTTAAATTTGGGACTTCGGGGGGGTCTTGGGTTTTTTTTTTTCTTTTTCTTAATAGTGTCAACAAAATAGGAAATAAACATAAATCTGTCTTCTATTTTGCTGAAACACTTAGATGATGCAATTAGAAGAAAAATTTGAATATAGAATGAATTTTTCTAGAATTTCAACTTTTCTAGTTTACTGCCAGTGTTTTAGAAGAATGCTAATTCTCTTTTAGGCTGTATTTTCTAAGCATAATGTTAAGTAAAATAAATCAGACACACAAGCTTAAAAATTTCATGGTTTCTATTACATAAAAAACTCAAAATATAAATAAAGAGCAAAATAAAAGATAGATAATAGCAAATAGAGAGATAGATCTTTTATAAAAGGTAAGAGGACCAAGAGATGGAGGGCAGGGGCAAGGGAGAGGAGGAGAAGGGAATAAAAATAAAAGTTAAGATGTATTCGGTACATGTACCACCTCCCCATGAAGAATGTAATTATTATGCACTGCAAACATGTACTGATAAAAAATGAAAATTTTAAGCTGAGCATGGTAACGCACACCTGTAATCCAAGCATTTGGTAAGCTGAGGCAGGAGGATTGCTGTGAGTTTGAGGCCAGCCTAAACTACATAATGAGACTCTGTCTCAAAAAAAGGAAAAAGTTTTGAAAAGCTTAATTTTCTGGAATAACTAAAGTATGTGTATAACATGATTTTTGAAATAGTAAAGGGTGGTTTTAATGAGTAGTCTTTGAAGTTAACAGGATGCAGACTGACAGAATTGTATTTTTAATGTGAAAGTGATTCTGAACACATTAAACTTGAACTCAAACTATTAACACATTTTTAATTTGAGTTAAGGCTGGATGTTAACAAACGATACTTAATTACAGTTTTCAAATCATATGTAAATGCAAGAAATACAACATTATTATAATAAATGGTGACTTCTCCCTGTCTTCTAATAGGATGTTGATGCTACAAACCCAAATTATGAAATTATGTGTATGATCAGAGACTTCAGAGGAAGTTTGGATTATAGACCGTTAACAACAGCAGATCCCGTAAGGTTCTTCGTTAATCATTGTTTCTAGGACTGTCTGTGCTGTAAATAAAAATGCATTAATACTCACTAAACTCATGTTATATTTAGTTCTGTGGTTTTTCCTTTCTTTATGAGAGCTTGTCATCCATATTTCAAGAAGAAAACCAAGAAATTATCTGGTTTATTCTCATCTCCCATAATTTTAAATATTAGAAATGCCTCTGCCCTCAGAGATGGGCTTTTCAAAGAAAATCCCCCCGTCACTTATACTTTGATCTCAGTTCCGAGCTTCTTTCTCTTTGGCTTAGACTGTAGATCCCACTACCATTCCAGTTTATTATTCATTTGTTATTTTTAAATAAATGGTATTCTGTTTTTTAACGGTAAGTGATGGTTATTGAGGCTGCAGTGGACCAGAAATCCAGTACTAAAAAATGCTCTATAGTCTTACTACTTGTTTCTCAATTCCTTACATAATTCTCATTGAAGAATGAGAATTTGCTGCCAAGGTAAATTCAGTAATAGTACTCATGAGAAATGATTTGTCTGACCTAGGATACACCGAATATGTTAGTTACCAAACAAAATTACATTTGAGTTAGCCAGATGTATTATGTAGGATTAAATAGAATTGTTCTTCAGACACTTGTACCCCATATATTTTAGGCCTTTCTAGGCCTTCATCTGTTTTACTTTCTGCATATGAGCTCATATTTAGGACAGACAAATTGGCAAACTTTTCCTAAAAAGAGGTTTGATGATAGTAAATAGTTTGGGCTTTCGTTTCTTTATGTTAATTATTTAAAGAAATTGTACTGAAAATGTTTTATAAAAAATACTTATGTAAAATCATCATATTTTTTAAGTTGTTTAAGTTATTTTACTCAATAATCTGAGAATCTTGTTTTTTGCCTACAATTAGCTTTGGCAACAGTTTTCCCTGTTGAAAGCTGAAAATACGCCACCGGGTAGAATAGAAATTTTTACTTTAGTTATATAAAATACATCTTGGATAAGGTACCCTCTTTATGTAAATGTAATGCTAGGAACAGTATTATTCTCTACAAAATTATTTCCTGAGGTAATGCTTTACGAAAAAGAAAATAAGCAAGGTTCTATTACACAGAATTTTTGACGTAGTTATGTCTGACAGTCATTAAAATTTTGTGCAAAGCTAATTTGTTTTTTAAGCTTAGCCTATCATATTGATGCTGTTTGAATTTCTAAAACCCCTGGAGCAAATATTACATAGTTTATTTTCCAGTGTTTCACTAAAATATTTTTTATTTCTAGATTGATGAACATAGGATATGTGTTTGTGTAAGAAAACGACCGCTTAATAAGAAAGGTATGATGCTTAATGAGCTCTAAAGAGTTGATTTTCTTATTTCTAATATATTTTGATAATAGCACAAATCAGATTGGCTCAGGAAAGTTAAATGTAAATCATTTCCTTTTATATTAACTGTGATACGGATTTCTGTGCAAGACCTGGTTAGTTTGTTATGCTTTGTAAAGCATTGCTATTCCTGGTTTTTCCTTCACAGAAATCTTGATTCTTTTACCTTGTTGTTGAAATAGTCTTATTGAATGGCATATTTATGGAGTATTTTCCTTACATTTGTAGATCGTAGCACTTTTATCTAAATTATTACTACTTAAAATAGGTTTTTGTACATTAATTCAAGTGCTGTGAAAATTACTGGGCATCGATTTTCATTTGTTTTTCTAGAAACTCAAATGAAAGATCTTGATGTGATCACAATTCCTAGTAAAGATGTTGTGATGGTACATGAACCCAAACAAAAAGTAGATTTAACAAGGTACCTAGAAAACCAAACATTTCGTTTTGATTATGCCTTCGATGACTCAGCTCCTAATGAAATGGTTTACAGGTGGGTGAATTTAAGTCAGAATTTTATCCTTATTCCATGTGTCTGTCACTACCCTGAAACTTGACATAGCTCTCTAGAGGTGTTATGCGCTTTTTCATTCTGCATTTAAAATAAGAAGCATAAAAATAAAATAAGAAGTGTAATAAACTCTATAATGAGTATTAACACTTGTTCTCTTCAGTGCTTTCCAAAATCATAGTTTCCATTGCTAATTGTTAATTAAGTTACTCTAGTCCTATCCCAGACCTTATAAGGGTAAAAAGTTTCTGGAAAATATTAGCATTACCTGTAGAACAGATGTGGTGTGAAGATTTCTAATTTGTACTTTTTAATCTCTGCACTAATAAAAATTTTGAAATACCTACTTTTATACATTAGTCATTAATTTGTCTTATGTATTTAGTGTGTACTACCACTTAAATTTTTAAAATTCTGTAAATCTTGGGTTTAATTTTTATCATCTCTAAGGTTGGTGGTAATTTTAACATGAGATTTTTTTTTATACATTAAGAGCAACTCTCTTACATGCATTATATAATGTCAGATTTAGATTTTCATACATCAGTTTGTAAACATTAATTTCTATAATTACAACAAATCAGTTTTAGCAGCCTTGCTCTTTTATTCTCTACAGAATTAATATTTTTTGTTGCCCTTTTATTTTGCAAAAATACCTAGAAACAAATTAGAGTTAATAAGAATCCTGAGAATTGAAGCTGTTATAAATGAAATATAATTAAGATAAACTTAATTGATCCTAGGCCAGTAAACTGGGAGTTCAGTTATAAAGAAAAAAGACAAAATTGAAAAATCATATGAATGTTAAGTACTGTGAAGAATGCATTTAAAGAGGAAATTGTAACCATAAGTTGTATATTATTTAGCTTTCTGTACCAAAATTGTCTTTTCTACCTCACTTCTTTTTCTACCGCGTCTCATAAAATATAGGTGTGTTTGACTTTTATAATAGTTTTCAAGTAAGCCTTATAAAGGTATGTTTCTGTGCATATGGTAGATATAGTAAACATTCTGTTTGACCCTATATTTTTGCTTCCTAAATTTACCAATACTTAACTTGTTGTTTCTATGAATATGTATTATTAGTATGACCATCCTTTATTATGGAATTACTTCTTAAAAGTATGCTTTAAATAGCTTTAAGCAGTTCTAAGATGTGCTTCTTTTAAATTTTTGACATTTAATGTCAAATAAATGTTGCTATATGGTTTATTTAAAAATATGACTTTAGTTTGTTAATTGTTTAACTTACATATTTGCAACACACTGTGACTGATGCATTTTATTTTTAAGGTTTACTGCTAGGCCACTAGTGGAAACTATATTTGAGAGGGGAATGGCTACATGCTTTGCCTATGGGCAGACTGGAAGTGGAAAAACTCATGTGAGTAATTCATGTGGTATGGTGCCACAGTTTTATTTATTCATAGTTTAATACTAAAACCTAAGTTGTTAAGATTTATTCCTGCCTGGGGATTTAGCTCAGTGGTCAGAGTGTCTGCCTTGCAAACACAAGGCCCTGAGTTCGATCCCCAGCACCAAAAACAAACAAACAAACAAACAAAAAAAAAAAGATTTATTCCTAAATTGTGTCTGTAATTCTTACTTTCTTTTCAAAATACAGACTATGGGTGGTGACTTTTCAGGAAAGAACCAAGATTGTTCTAAAGGAATTTATGCATTAGCAGGTAAGTGTCCTTTTTGCATGTAATTTGTATTATTTTTGGGTATTACCCCGGTGGCTTTGAAATAAAGCTTTTAAACATTATTCAGCAACACTCATGCACTATTGAGTGTATGCCAGTTGTAGGTTATCAGATTTCTTGAAAGGAACTGTAAGGTTAAACTTTTGGCAATGAAAATCTTGATTTTATTATGTCATTGTATTTGGTACATCATTGCCAGGTGATGCAAATTGTTGAATAGGTGAATTGTAAAAAGCTTCTGTTTGGTATAGCTAAGCGAATAACTGTATCCAATCATCTGTAATTTGAAGTTATTTATAAGGATAAGTATGAACATCCTTTTATGGAATATGAAGGAGACCGGGTCCTTTCATAGCTATTTTTGTCACAGTAATACTCACTTTAATTTTCATTTTTATTGATGGTATCAATAAAAATGCAGGTAAAGATTAGTCTAAAAACAGAAAGGTTAAATAACATGTAAAATACATATTTGTTGCATCTTAACAATTTTCTGTATATGAAATTCTTCACAGCTCGAGATGTCTTTTTAATGTTAAAGAAGCCAAACTATAAAAAGCTAGAACTTCAAGTATATGCAACCTTTTTTGAAATTTATAGTGGAAAGGTATGTAGAAACTTTAATTTTGTTTTTTTAACTGTTGTAATATATATATATAACATTTTAACCATTTTTAAGTGTACAATTAATTCAGTGCATTTGAATGCATTTGCATTTTCTTTTACAGCCCCTATCACTACAAACTATATTTAGTTGGACTGCTATGTTAGAATTTATGTAAATATCAATTAAAGCTCTCACTGTTAAACATTATTGTTCTAATAATAATTATTTTCTGTCTCTGAAATAATTTCCAGATTCATTTTTATAGAACTGATTCTTTTTTTAAAAAGTTCATTTTCGAATTTGAATATGATTTTTCGTAGGTGTTTGACTTGCTAAACAGGAAAACAAAATTAAGAGTTCTAGAAGATGGAAAACAGCAAGTTCAGGTGGTGGGATTACAGGAACGAGAGGTCAAATGTGTTGAAGATGTACTGAAACTCATCGACATAGGCAACAGTTGCAGGTGAATCTCATTTTAATTAAGAAAGGGAAACTCAGATGCTGTGTATATAGTATAAAAATAAAGCAAAGATGTTCAGTACATCTCGGAAATTAAAAATCATTGTTGTAAAAACTTCTCATGTGGAGATTTGAGTGACATCTGTTATATTGATACCATACTAATATATTACAATAATGTCAGATTAAATTGTATGAATCTAGTTATATTTAACTATTAATTCAGAGGGTCTCTTTTATATTTAAATTGTGAAAACTAGCTGTGTAGATGTTTTGCTATTTTAGTGAAAATATCATGGTTAAAGTTTTTATATACCAAGATATTCTTAATCACATTATAGAACATCTGGTCAAACATCTGCAAATGCACATTCATCTCGGAGCCATGCAGTGTTTCAGATTATTCTTAGAAGGAAAGGAAAACTACATGGCAAATTTTCTCTCATTGATTTGGCTGGAAATGAACGAGGAGCTGATACTTCCAGTGCGGACAGGCAAACTAGGCTTGAAGGTGCTGAAATTAACAAAAGCCTTTTAGCACTCAAGGTAAATAAAATGTATTTAATTATGAAAGGTCTTTATATGTTTGGCTTTTATTTGGTTTACTCGGTTACAAAATAATAGTACTTGTGTTATCTAACAGAGAGGTTTTCAAACTTTAGTTGTTACACTTCAGTTAGAGATTTTGTTGTACCTAGAATTTTTCCTTGCACACATTATTGATTCTTTTTAAGTGGGATAAAGAACATGTGAGTTGGCAGGCCAAACAAGAGGCTGAAGGTTCTGAAGGTCTTAGGGCCCTCGGTTATATTATTTTCTTGGGGAAAGCAAGCAAATCACAGAATTGAGCTAAGATACAGTTTCTCAAAAAACGTGGAATAGCTTTTAAAACGTTTAGCCAGGTTATTCTTTGCCTTTATTAGAAAAGCAAAGGTTGGAAGGATTACAAATAAAACATTCTGTATTTTTTCTTTTGGAATGCCACTGTAATATTTTAACTTTTATAGTTTTCCTACTGCCTGTCACTTTTGTACATGAGTGATAATTCCCAAAAGTATTTTTTAAATAATAAAGTTTTGGTTTTGTTCATTTTTTGTAAATTAGCGTTATGAGAACATTTTTACAGTGTCATGAAACTGTTTATAGAATTTTCAGATCTTATCAGACTTCAAACGTTAAGTTGTAGTAAGAGACTTTTAAAATCTATTAGTTAAGATCACTTTCATAAGAAAGCCTAATCTATGACACTTGCTTTCTTAATTTTCAGGAGTGCATCAGAGCCTTAGGTAGAAATAAACCTCATACTCCTTTCCGAGCAAGTAAACTCACTCAGGTGTTAAGAGATTCCTTCATAGGTGAAAATTCTCGTACCTGCATGGTAAGTTTATTTTTATTTTAATCTTGAAGGAATAACTGAATTTCTTGGAAATTTTTAATATATATTAATTACAATCATTTGTGAGAGATACAGGGTATTTAAAATCTCTTGACCTGGTATGGTGGCCCACACCTGTAACCCCAGCTGCTGAGGAGGGTGAGGACAGAGGGTTGCAAGTTTGAGGCCAGCTTGGGCAATTTAGTGACACTGTCTTGCTAAAAAGGGCTGGGGTAGCTCAAGGGGAAGACCCTAGGTTACAGGGTGTGGGAGGAACATTGTTCCTGACATTTGGATAGAAGAGATTGTGCTCCATCTGTAATAGAGTCTACTCATTCCATTGAGTTATTTCGTGTATATTATGAACTAAGTAGTTTTTAGAGACCTGTGAATTCTGCTATATTCTTCTGAAGATTATTATTAGTTTTTTGTTGTTTTAGCTAAAGTTAACTTGACTGAACTTATTCTAGACTCCTGTTTCCACTGGTGTGGGCAGCAACTAAAATTGTAATCTCTGTTTAGAGTTAGTTATGTTACTTACAGTTTGTCTCATATATGCCTAGCTCAAGAGTTAGCTAGAGACTTGAGCAATTGATATGTAGAATTTGGGTTTCCCCCTCAGTTATCCTGTCCTGGGGCAACTCAACTTTACCAGCTGCTGTGATTCCTTGCTCCCGAACTATATCCTTTAGTTTTTAAGCATTAGTATTGCAAGTTTCTAATCAAGTTTTAGTTGTCCTGTGTGATATCAGCAGGGCTTGCCCTCTGGCAAAATATGTTAAAAGAAGCAGGTGGGAGGAGGTACTCAGTGGTGTTCCCTTCCCCAAAGTGTTTCCTTTCATTTTCTGCTAGATTTTGATCATTTTCTGGTACCTTCAGAGAATTGTTTGTTATGGGTTTAGTAGATTATTTTTAAAGTTCAGATATTATTAATAAGTATTTTTAAATAACCTTCATAAAATTAAACCTAGATGAGCTATCTGTAAGGTTGATTGTCTTAATTATCTGTGACATTTTATCTTTGCGCTTTTCCCCCTATAGATCGCCACAATCTCTCCAGGAATGGCATCCTGTGAAAATACTCTTAATACATTAAGATATGCAAATAGGTATGAGAGATAATTATCCATTTTGAGGTTTGAAATCTAATACTGTATTAGAACAGCAGATAGTAGGATTAAAATATCTACCAGGGCTAATTTTACTACATTGTTCTTTGAATTTTCAAGAAAAAAATTTTAACATGTTCTTTTTTTTTTAACATGTTGTTCTTTAAGATGATATTTAGAGTTATTTTGTCAAGCTTTAAAAATGAGTAGAAGTATTTTGTGTAATTAGGGAAGATATTCTTAGTAAAATTGATCATTCTGCCCTAGAACATGATTATATTCTTATGTTTCAACAAGTTATAGTTCATAATGTTTTTTTTGGGGGGGTGCTGGGGATCGAACTCAGGGCCTTGTGCTTCCAAGGCAAGCACTCTAACCACTGAGCTAAATCCCCAGCCCCAGTTCATAATGTTTTAACCATGTCTAAATCATGTAAACTCTTCTTGTTACATTAAAACTCTAAGTGAGACTAGCCTGTATTTCTTAAATTGTTTTACTATATGCTGAAAATTATTCCTGGTGATATTACATGTTATATATGCTAAATTTAGAATTTGAGTAAGAAGTGAGCACAGTTCTTCCTAAATTATATTTTGTTATTCATGTCAGTAGTGATTCCAACTTAAAAAAACAACTAGGTCATTACAGATGGAAGCATGAAATGCATGATAGACTATTAAAGCAGTTTATTCCTTAGAGTCATGAAATGGCCCTGGAACTTTGGGCTATGATGGGCATATTTATTCCACAGACCCTCCCCACCCACCATCTCTGTTTTGAATGACTGTAGAATGAGTGTCTACATAGTTTACAATTTATATTATCACATTACATTTATAATTTTAATCTATATAGATTTCCTCTGTGTCCTCTTCTAGTGTGGAAATTGTCTCAATTTTGCTTGACAAAAGTATTTGTCTATTTTGTGGTTTTAAGCATAATGAAAGTTTTATTTTCATTCTTTTCTGAAAGTTTGGAATGTGTGCACATAAAAAGTAGCTAAAACATAAATGAATAATTTAATAAATACTTGTAAAATGAAAACTCCTGTCATCAGATCAGGAAATAGAACATCACCAGCTCATCAAAAAGTTTTCTATGTGTTCCCTGGGGTTAGGGATTTAGCTCAGTGGTTAGATGCTTGCCTAGCAAGCATGAGGTCCTGAGTTCTATCCCCAGCACCCAGAAGAAAAAAAAAAGGTAACAAATTCTAAGTAACTTGCCTGAATCCATTAATCTGTGCCATGGGGTAACTGTTGTCCTGACTTCCATTAAATAATCTAGTCATTCTCTCTTTGTTTTTGACCTGGGCTCTCCCTGTGTTATCCAGGCTAGCCTTGAACTCATAGGTCATGTGCTCACTTCGGCAGCACATATACTCACAAGTCACTGAAGAGCTAGGACTACGAGCAGGGGCCACTGTGCCCCCTCCATCCTTAAAAATAGTTTTACTACTGATGAATTTATCCTTGGGCAGCATAGCTAGCTACCTATATTTGGATCATATCCTTTAATCTTTTATATCTTTTACTTCAACCAAAGAAATTTCAAATGGTAGTAAACATTGTTGGAAAATACAAACCTATTGGCCTTTTAGAAAAAGGTCTTAAAATATAATAGCTACTTTAAAAATGTAAGAACTTTTATTTTCAAAATTTAGTCTCTTTTAAAGTTTGAACTGTGAGTTCCTAGCTGTGCTGCTTCTTTTGATACATGGGATTTTTTATCAACTTGCAGTCCTGTTTCAACATTGTCCATGGAAGAGTGGGGAACAGCTTAGTATTCTAGGTTCTTTTCATTTTATAAAATTAAAACAGAACTCCATGTCTTAAAACTTCAAAACTGTGAAAGACTCCCCCAGATATTATGAAAAATGATGTACAGGTTGAGTATTCTTTATCTAAAATGCTTGAAATTTTAAGTATTTCAGATTTTGGCTTTTTAAAAATTTTGGAATATTTACATATGCATAATGAGATATCTTGGGGACATGATCCAGTTCTAAACCCAAAATCTGCTTATGATTCAAATACACCTTATGCACATAAACTGAAGGTAATATTATACAATATTTTTAGTATGGCTGCATTTTGATTCTTGTCACATAGAAGTCATTTGTGGAGTTTTCCACCTGTGGTGTCATATTGGTGCTCAAAAAATTTCAGATTTTGGAGCTTTTCTGATTTTAGACTTTTGAGTTTAAAATGCTTACCCTTGTGTCTGACTGTTCCTCTAGTTCAGTGGTGGCGAACTTATGGCATGCATGCCTCCGTGGACATGCAGAGCCCTCTCTGTCGGCATTCAGTCGCCCCAGCAGCCCAGCATCAGATAACCGTTTTTTCTAAACTAAAACTTCAGTAATCAGTTTTAATTGCAGTGTTGGCACTTTGTGATAAGTGAGTGGGTTTTGAGTTGTAGTTTGGGCACCTAGTCCCTCAAAGGTTTGCCATCATTCCTCTAGTGTGTTTAGGTTCAAGTAAAATGTTTTAGTATCAGATAGTATAGCTCACTGTCTACACAGGTAGCCATCTGGGACAGATTATTCTGTGTCATTTTTATTTGCAGATCTCTAGGAGTAGATTTTCTTTTTTTTTTGGCACTCTAACCACTGAACTAAATCCCCAGGCCTAGGAGTAGATTTTCACCCGTTCTTGCGAGCCAAATATTTCATGACCTTTAAGAGTTAAGGAGAATTTATTCCTCTTTCGTCTTAAATCTGCCTCACAGTATTTAAGGAAATATTTAGAGATGATACAGTAGTACTACGGTATTAAAATTTCCATCTTTTTAAAATACTGTTTATTAAATGTTTACACTGTGTTTTCAAGACTTGGCATAGTGATCAAAAAGTGTGTGTTCTCAAGACAAAATGGGCTTACTAACTGATTTTTACCTTAAGGGCAGCAAAGCCTGTGTCCTGATATTGTTATCTTTAGTATGCAGAGATTAATGATTATGTCTTTCTTTTTTTTTGGTGGTGCTGGGGATCGAACTCAGGGCCTTGGGCTTGCGAGGCAGGCGCTCTAATCACTGAGCTAAATCCCTGGCCCGATTATGTCTTTCTTGAAGGGTTGTTTTGAGAACTAAGAGAGAGAATCTATGTAAAATATTTACCACAATACCTGGAGTATATTCCACACATTAATTATTCTGGTTGCTTATTTTAGTGAGCTGTTTTGTCTTAAAAATTCAGTTAGGGACTAGTGACATAAATTGGTGGTAGAGTGCTTGGCAACATGCTCGTTGCGCCAGGTTTAAATCCCCAGCACTGCAGAGAGATGCAGAGGGAGAGGGAGAGAGAAGAGGCGAAAAGAATATTTACTTTGCGTTGAAAATCCAGTCCATCTGCTTTTGAAGTGTTTTGTGGGTGTTGACATTGATACTAAGTGATTAAGATGAAAAATCTAGTTGTAATCACTTGACAAAATTTAGATATTTTAGAGAGAAGAGAAAATCTTCAGAGTGAAAGGAGTGATTGTCCCAAAGAGAAAACAGGTGCAGGTATGTGAGAGACAGTAGCCTCTATTCCTGAAGCAAAGGGTAGACAGTCTTTGGGTAATGGGAGACATTAGTGATTGGGTCTTGTGTAGAAGAGCAATTAAGAATGTTTTTGTACCATATTTGGATTAATGTGTTTGCTGTATATTGTATAGTTTGGCTTGGGCAAGAGGGTATATTAGAGGAAAAATTTGTGAATGAGGTTGGAGGAAAAGTTTGTGGATGATGCAAAGAGTTGTCTAAATTAGGAAATTTTGAATCACATGAGTAATTGGGCTTGGAAGTAAAAGCAGTTCAGGTAGTATTAGAAGTTTATATTTGTCTCTGTGTGTGGTTCATAAAATGACTATCTTAAAAAGTAAGGACAAATGAATCTAGTATTGAAACTTTGATGATAGATATTACCAGTAGATCAAAGTAAGATTCTAGGTAGAAAATGTATTAGTTTGATCTATATGGAGTTACCGATATTTAACTCAGTTTTTACCTACAAGGAAAGGCATTTCGTTTAGTTTAGCCCAAGAGAATTCATAAGAAAAACAGCCTTCAACTAGTATATTGAAATGATGAATATTATAGGGCTTGTCCTCAGGGCTAGGTTTGAAGATCAGCTACACCATATTCTTGTTAAATGACTATGGGTAGGATACTTTATTTCTCTTAGTTTTCTTATGTATGAAATGAAGATAATATCACAAGATTGTTATAAAAACTGTTATTGTTATAAAATACAATGTAGTTCCTAAAGATGACTAATCCTAATACCTTATATATAGAAAGTATTTAATAATTATTGCTTACTGCTATGAAATGAGGTTAGCCCAAAAGGGACAAGAAAATCAAATAGATAGGATGGGAAGTTATAATTTGATTAAGTATTACTAGTATTGACATTGCCGAAAGCAGTTTAAATTTCATTTGAGTTTTTAATCACCAAACACAAAAAAATTCAGTTACTGTTTTCTCAATTGTACTTAGAATATTTCATAGCTAATACTATTCTAGACAAATAAGCAGGAGTTCATTCATTACAAACCAGGGATGGTACCTTAAGACATTAGTACCTAATTTTCTTGAGTCCTGTTTGAGAAGGTCTGCAATAATGTTGAGAAATTATTACTGCTAGTAAACAAATTATTCCTGCTACTGACTATAAGAAAATCTGATTCAGTGGTCTTGTAGTTAAGATAAGAAGCATTTCAGATTTAGGTAATGGCCTAGTTAAATTTCTAGGATGGTTTATGAGAAAAGGGGAAAATACACCAGAAAGGAAGGATTCGGTCTTTTCAGTAGGGAATCAATAACCCTAAGAGGTTCAAAAATCTCTGAAAAGTGTTTGTAAAGTAATATTCTAAGTACACTGTTACAAAAATATTGATAACCTTTTCTAAACAAATAAAACTGAATATTTAATGGAAACTTGAAATGTACATTGCTGTCTTTACAAGAGCATTTTCTTTTAATTTGTTGCTGTTTTGGTGCTGCAGAGTAAAGGAGTTTGGAATTAGTCCATCAGACATTCCCTTCTCACAGGGTGGTGGCAGTCGCCCTGATCTTTCTCCTTCTTATGAGTATGACGACTTTTCTCCTTCGATTACCAGGTCTACCTCTTTCTATATATAAGATACCTATTTTGATAGCTTCTTTTGAATTGTGCTATATATAAACATTTCATTTACTTCTTTTATCCTAAGCCACTTTATTTTTCATTTTCATTTCATTTGGCAGATGGTGGTTGTACTGCATGATCTGCATTTTATGTTCTTTATTATTTGCTTCACAATGTTGACATAGAATTCAGGCTTCCTATTTCTCGTATTTTTTTAAGGATGATGTCACTTTTGCATATTTACCATTAAAAGTTACATTGTCTTGCTTCAAATGAAGAGTTTACTTTCATTCAGTATGATTTTATAAATTTCCTTGCTTGCAAGGAAATGACAAGGATATTCTTCACTTAGATTTCCCAAATATGTAAATTTAAGTATGAGTAAACATTTTTAAATATGATAAATGCTTATAATCTTCATGTACTATTTTAAGCATTAAATTTAGCTGTTTTGAGCATTTAAACTGCCATAGTCTGCAAAGTGTATATTTTCCTGATTTTGGCCATGACCCATTTGTGGACCTAAATGCCATTTTTAACTTTCTTTGGTTCATATGATGTAATTGGCAACAACAATTTTTTTCTTCGAAATTTTGAATCTGTATACTGTGCTAATTCTTATATACAATAATTATATTTGAAATAATTATAAAATTGCGTAAGTCAACTCCTAGAATTAAACAACCAAACATCCCCTTGGTGTTTCAGATTTTGCCTATAAAGGTGACATCAGTCTTTGTTAATTGAATTGCCTTAAGTAGGTCAGTATTTTCTTGTTCCTCTGCACAAGTCTGTTAATTTTAGATGGCTCTTATGTGTTTATAGGGTGAAAGAATTGACTGTAGATCCAACTGCCGCTGGTGATGTCCGCCCAATAATGCACCATCCACCAAACCAGATTGATGACTTAGAGACACAGTGGGGTGTGGGGAGTTCCCCTCAGAGAGATGACCTAAAACTTCTTTGTGAACAAAATGTGAGTGACATAGTTGTGATCCATCTGATTGTAATTTGTGTAGCAAACCTTAATCAAAAACTCATCTGAATCAGGGGCTGGGGATTTAGCTCAGTGATTAGAGTGCTTGCCTTGCAAGCACAAGGCCCTGATTTTGATCCCCAGCACCAAAAAAAAAACCTCATCTGAATCAGAGCTCAACAAACTACCCTGTTGCTAACCATCTGTTTTTACAAATAAATTTTGATAGGACTGTAGCAATGCTTTTTCATTTAAGCAGTGTGGCTGCTTTCTTACCATAGCAGAACTGACAGTGTCTGTATGGCTCATGAATCCAAAACATCTACTGTCCGGTTTTCCAGCCTCCTGATCTAAACTTTTTTTTTTTCAGATGTTATAACTATTAAAGTTTTGATAAATAATAAAAAAGCAAATTTAATAATTATACATATATCTTATATAAAGCTTAAAAACAAATGAACTAGGCTGGGCATGATGGTACACGCCTGTAACCCTAGCACTTGAGAAGCTGAGGCAGGAGGATTACCACCAGTTCAAGGCCACCTGGGCTACATAGTGAGTTCAAGGTCATACAAAGCAAGACCTTGTCTCAAAAAAAAAAAAAAAAAAAACCATGGACATACTTTTTTTTGAGACAGGATCTTGCTATGTAGTTCAGGCTGGCCTTGAACTCACTGTGTGACTCAGGCTGGCCTCAAACCAAGGGCAGTCCTCCTGTCTCAGCCTCCAGAGTGGCAGGAATACATATATGAGCCATCACACTGGGCAGGCATACATATTAAAAGGGTATGTGAACTGTATTAAAAATAGAACATAGCAAAATGCCAGTACCCATTAAATCAAACTGCTTTTCTGTGTTTGAATTATTTAAATATATTTTATAATTTAAATGTTTTTCTGATTACTCAAAAATGATAAAATATATACCCACTAGATAAAGACAAAAGTATGAAAAAATAAGAGCACAAATAATGCATATTTGCACATAATTGCTTCTAATACGCCGACAGGTCTCCTCTCTATGTGTGAGTGGTGAATTACTTATGTAGGTATTTAACTTCATTTTAAAAATGTAGCCAGGCTTAGTGGCACACACCTGTAATACCAGCACTCAGGAAACTAAGGCAAGAGGATTGCCACAAGTTCGAGGCCAGCTTTGGCTACATAGTGAGTTCAAGGCCAGCTTGAACTATGTGGAGAGACCTTATTTCAAAAAAAGCAATAAGAATAAAAATCAAAAAACGTGTGTTCTATATGGTTTCATATCATTTTTTTCCCCCTTAAAATCCTGACCTGGCATTTTCTCATAATCTTAGACGATAGCTTTTACTAGCTGCTTACCACATGATGTACTTTTGATAAGCATTTTACTTACCGGATTTAATCCTTGAAGTTTAATATGGTAGGTACTGTTATTCTTACTTTATAACTGATATTCTGAGAGGTTTAAGTGACTTGACCAAGATTATGCAGATAGGAAGTACCAAAGCCAAATCGAAACCTTTTATATGCCAGAGCCAAATTTTATTTCAGTTAAACTTATTTGCCACCTAAAAAAAATTAAGTTCCACCTGTAAAGTCCAAAATATTCAAGAGTAACTAATGAACATAGCACTCTTTGTCACCATGTTTCATATCCCTTTCTACTACTAAAGCTGGGCTGAAAGCATCTGTTCTCAACTGGAAGTGACTTGGCCTACCAAGGGCAAAACGTATGGAGGCATTTTTGATTGTCAGATCTGAGGTGATGCTGCTGATATCTGGTGGATAGAGGCCAAGGATGCTGCTGCACATTATACAGTACACAGGCCGGTGTCCCCTACCCTATCTGCACAAAATGTCAATGATTCCAAGAGTAAGAAAACCTGATTTAAAGTAAAAGTGCTACATTTTGAACCATAGAGACAAAGAACTATTCCATCTCCTGTTTCCAAACGTTTTGGAGGAGACCAGTTATTCTTAGAATCCTTAAAGTAATCCCTGCATCGTACCTAGATATAGTACCTCCCCAAAATATAGAAAACCAGAATAAGACAGGCACTCACTCCCTATAGTGTATCTTTACATTTTATTCTTGGATTTGCTGGGCTTTTGCAGAGCCTTAATTTGGAGAGACTGGCTAAATGGTCAGAAATAATTCAGAGATTTTAAGTATGACATCAGTTTTTACAGCTTTTCATGTTTCAGAAAGTGCATTACTTTGCCATCCTCAGGATGGTTCAGCATTAGCCTTTAGTTATGCATGTGCACATATTATTCTTGCAATGTTAAGCCTTAACCAAGGTAGATGAAAGTGGAATAGCATCTAAGACATACCCTAGAAATAAAACTAATTCGACTAGGTAGGTAGTCAAGTGCATTAGAATTCCAGAAGAAAACAACTTTTATAGACAATTTTTATAGTAGACTATATAAAATAATAGGAGTTTGCGTGATATCTTGAAACAAAGAAAACAAATCTGGGATTGAGGGGGCGCTAGCAAGAAAACTGAGTAAACACGTTGAATATTTTGTGTTTGTGAGAGAGGGAGAGAATATATGAGAAAATGCCAGGACAGCACGATAAAAAGCAGATGCATATTTTCCCAGAGAAGAGAAAAGGTTTTTCGGTTAACCTGATTATATAAATTTCAAGGATGCTAGTTTATTAATGAAAGACTCAAATGTCTCTAACAATATTTAATGAAAATTAAAATTTGTATATATATTTCAAATCCTGTATTTTATTTGAAAAGTGGTGCTTTTCTACTCATGTTCTGCAAAACAAATTTAAATAGACTTCTGCATGGTTGTCTTTATCACTAAAGCCATGTTTTAAGAAAATGAAATAATTCATTAGACCCTGGATTGGGAAGGAAACATCAAAAACAAGGTTAAGCCAGAGAACTTTGACCTGATGTAAGACTAAAATATTCTTATGTTTTACATATGTTTCTCTGTGTGTGCACACTCACACATACTTGCTACCTGTTGTTCATAAAGTAGAAGTGTGAGTTGTCAGTTCAAATTTCTGAGCTGGGCGTGGTGGTAACACTTGTAATTCCAGCACTATAGGAGGCCAAGGCAGGAGGATCACAAATTCAAGCCCAGCCGGGTGAACTTGGCATCATAGGGAGACCCCATCTCAACATAAAAACAAAGAGAAAAAAATTGAAATTTCTGTAAGAATTGCTGGAAACAGTGGCACACACCTGTTGTTTCAGCTACAGTATCCAAGAAACTGAGGCAGGAGGACCACTTGGGTACAAGAGTTCAGGAGCTCTAGGCTAACCTGAGAGATACCCTGTCTCTTTAATGGATAGGAAATTAAAATTTAGTGAGAGTTGATTGCTTCACAGCACTCATTTGATAGTCACTGTCATGAACAACTAACCTTACATCATCACTTAAAGATGTTATCTTACGTTTCTTTTAAGAAAAGAGACTTGCCAGGCCCAGTGGTACATGCCTGTAATCCCAGCTGTGTGGGGGGGTGAGGCAGGAGGACTACAAGTTTGAGCCTGGTCTGTAAAACTTAACAAGACTCTACCTCAAAATTTAAAATAATTTTTGAAAAGGATTGGGAATATAATTCAGAGTGAAGGCCCCAGGTTCGAGCCTCGATACTGCAGCAAAAGCAGAGAACGTAGGAAAAGAAACGTTAAACACCTACCTGTGCTTCCCTTAATAATGGGGTTACCTCCCGATAAACCCATCATACTTTGAAAATACTGTAAGTCAAAAGTACATTCATTCATCTCACCTACCCAGCTTCACAGCTTGTTAGCGACACAGAACACTGTGTAGTGTCAGTGGTTCCCCCGGGGCTGTGGCTCTCTGCTGCTGTCCAGCATGATGAGAACGCACCACACACCACCAGCCCAGAAGAAGTCAAAATTCAAAGTGTTTTCTGAATGCATTTTGCTTTCGTGCTATTGTAAAGTCATAAAGTCATAAGTCAAGCTATCTTGATAATATGAAGGAAATGCTGTATTCCATGTTATTTACAACTTGCAGTAAATGTATATTTGAAAAGTTGAACTATTTCAAAAGGGACTGCTTTTTATGATAATCCTGCAGTAAAGCCTATAGACTACAGTGAAAATTATTCATTATGTTACAGTGGGGGTTGTACTATTGAGAGTTACAGGAACTATTTTGACTCATAGAAACTGGCTTTTCCTTTCATGGATGTGTACTTTAATAGTCTTTCCCATTCGGAGTCCTCAAATTCTAAATGACATTTTATAAATGATACTGAGAACTACTGCTAGGGGCAAGGGTGTTGCTCTGGGGTGATTGGGTGGGTGCTCAGCATGTGTAAGGCCCTAGGTTCAATACTTAGCACCCCAAAAACCCTATTTTTGTAACATTTTAAAATACAAGCTTTATGTCATAATTTTAGAACTTTCTATTTTCAGGAAGAAGAGGTTTCTCCACAGTTATTTACTTTCCACGAAGCTGTCTCACAGATGGTAGAAATGGAAGAGCAGGTTGTAGAAGATCACAGGGCAGTATTCCAGGTAAAGTAAGAAAGGACCTTTCATCCAGATACTTCTTGAGATACATTAATCAAAAACTTGTAATTCTTTGAATATAGCAGTATTCTCTTATAACATGTAGTTGTACATATGAACATGTGTATTTTAGCACATATGACATGGCAGTTATTTTTCCCCATAGTGTTTTTTTATAGAATGACTCCAAACATTCCTCTGCAACATGGTAAAAGATGTACTTTATTTACCACTTTTCTTTCCCTTTGCTTGATTTTAGCAGTTGTCCGTTTTTGGAGGTGAGTTGAACTTCTGCCCACCACATTGGGCAGTTTGTTAGCTCAGTTTATTTGACAGCAGTAAGAAAAAACTCTTTAAAGGGTTATGGAGCAGTTGAGGCAGTGTCTGTCTTTGCAGAAGAGGAGTACCTTAGGAGATGTAGAAACACTTCTTGGACTGAGCGGTCAGCGACAGATTGCGTGAAGGGTGTTGTGTTCCTTTTCATTGTAGTAACTCCTTAGATGTTCATTTCTAACAAAGTATTTTTACAAGCTGGGGACAGTGACACAGCTGTAATTCCAGCTACTTGGGAGGCTGAAGCAGGAGAGATGCAAGTTTGAGGCCAGCCGGGCAACTTAGGGAGACCCTGTCTCAAAAAATATTTTTAGAGAAGGGCTGAGAACGTAGTTCAATGGTAGAGTGATAACATGTGTGAGAGACTCTGGGCTCAATCTTCAGTGAGACAAAAATAAATAAAAAGTACTGTTACTGTTCAGTCCTTCTCTCCCTCATTTTAAGTCTTATATGTTACCCACGCTAGCTTCTCCTAGTTTTAAGTATTCCTTATGCCTCAGCCTCCTGAGTACCTGGGACCACAGGTCACTGTGTGCAGCTGCCCCATGTTTTTAACAGAATATCCTGGATGTTGGTATTGAAGAGGAAATAAAGATACTATTTTGACATCTCTATAAAGACTGTGCTGTTGGCTTGACTTTATTACCCCCACCCTCACTTCGTGTAGGACTTTTATATCCTGAGAGAAGAAAGTGAGCAATAACTCTGTCTTCCTTATTGGCCCATCTTCCTTTTCTGATGTTGTCATTCAAGCACCTGGATAAAGGGCTCCAAAATGAAAGAAAACATGTTATTTCAAATTAGGGTGTATATTCATTAAAACTGTTAGGGCATTAGTCAGGTTCTTATCATGAGAATCTCTTTAGAGTCCTAGGTATTTGGAGTCAGTTGAGAACAGACACTTGTCATTTAAGAAAATTGTTGGTTGTGCCCTTTTGGAACAGGTATTGTGTAAAGATCATAATTTCCCCATGTGTATAGATAGAGTCTTTTTTTTTTTTTTTTTTTTTTTTTTTTGGTGGTGCCGGGGATCATACTCAGGCCCTTGTGCTTACAAGGCAAGCACTCTAATCACTGAGCTAAATCCCCAGCCCCTAGATAGAGTCTTAACATTTGTTTATTGGCAGAACTGGATGTTGATTTACAATCAAGTATTTTTCTACTATTACACATATTGTTTGTCCATAATGTAGTCTGCCATTTCTCAGAATAGGGTTTTGTTATATAAAACTTAAGTGTATAAAGGAAAAAGAACAATAGTGGGGTATGCTTATGTTTTCTGACTGGTACATAGAAATTTTCTAATAGATACCTGTCTAGGTTAAACAGTTCTGACTAGTGATAAAGTCTAGTTATACTTAGCCATTAAAGTGAATTGAGGTTGCATATACCCTAAAAGCCTAAAAAGTTCTTACTTTCACATCCAAAAAAACTTAAATTCAGAATCACGTGGCCTTGTCAATAATCTATATGAGTTATAACATTGCCAGAAATGAAAAGGATAGGTCCCACATATCTAAAATCAGTCAAGAACGAAGGAATTCCTTGATGCACTTTTGAAAGTGAGTAGCTACTATTTATTAGTTCAATTTGGCTATTGTGTTAGTTTTTTAGTGCTAGGACAAAACCCCTTATGTACACAATTTAAAGGCTCACAGTTTCCAAGGTTTCAGCTCATAGTTGGCCACCTCCATTGCTTTGTGCCTGTGATGAGGCAAAAACATGGCAAAAATGCAAAGTAGAGGAAAGCTGCTCACCTTGAAGCAGTCAGGAAACAGAGTGAGGTGGAAAGAGCCAGAGAGGAAGGGGCCAAGGACCAGATATAGTCCCCAAGGTCACACCTCCAAAATCATTTCCTTCAACTAGGCCCTATCCTCCTTTTTTCTATAACCTCCCCACGATACTATCAAATTATGATCTCATCAGTGGATTTATCCAGAAGGTAAGGCCCTCCTGATCCAGTTTCTTCTCTAGGCTCTGCCTTTGAATGTAACTACATTGGGGATTGAGCTCTCAATGCATGAGTCTTTGGGAGATACTTCCATGTGTCAGCCATAACAGCTAACCATTGGTCCCTTACAGTCAGAATGAGTTTGAAGAATGTTTAGTATTTGGGGTCATGCGTTGGCTCAGTGACCATGATGCCCTGGTTGCAGTCTATTTTCTTTTCTTCTCTTTCTTTGGGGGGGTGGTACAGGTATGCTGGGGATTGAACTCAAGGTCTTGGGCCTGCTAGGCAAGTGCTCTACCACTTAACTAAATCCCCAGCTCACTCAGTCCATTTTCTGTTGCTAACCATACAGTACCTCAAACTGGGTAAGTTATAAAGAAAAGAGGTTTCTTTTGGTGCACAGTACTGGTCCAAGGTTTCCGAGGCCACATCTTATGATAGCCTTCTTGCCGGCAAAGTCCCAAAGCAACACAGGACATCATATGAGGAGGGATAGAATAAATGCTCTTGTGTGTGTATTCTGGTCTCTTTCCCTCTTCTCATAAAGCCACCAGTGTTCAACTATGAGATATTCCAACTTGATGACTTTAATTCTAATTACCTCCCAGAGGCCCCACCTCTAAATCCTGGTTGTATTGCATTTCCATCCTCACATGGAGATTATACTCCAACATGAGTTTCCCAGAGGACAGACCATATTCATACATGGAAGACCCCAACTAGATGTTAGTTCCACATGGAATATTAGTTCCAGATGTCTTGTAAGTTCTAAGCTATCATCTCCCATCACATTGCTCCATAGCTTTATTATGTTCAGTCTTCCCCTGTTTTAGGGGCAGCTCTTGAGGCTTTAAGACTTACTCCACTTGTTCATTTTTTTTTTAATTTTTTTTATTATTTTCACTTGTTCTTATTTATCTCTGATTCATTTCTTCCCCCAAGGTCCTCACCCAGAGCCCCCTAAAGGTAGAGAAATAAAGTCATCTTAGTTGGCCCATCATATTCATATATGTCTTTCTGTTTGAATTTAAGGAAATACTAAATTTTACTGTCTGAATAAAAATGTTTTATATCAATATTTTAGAGTATGTCATCATAAGTATGTTTGAATATATGTAATGGAATTTATAAATTGTTATCTTTTACAAAGAGGTTTATTGAACCACTGAATATTCTTTTTTAGGAATCGATCAGATGGTTAGAAGACGAAAAGGCTCTCCTGGAGATGACTGAAGAAGTAGACTATGATGTAGATTCATACGCTACACAACTTGAAGCTATTCTTGAACAAAAAATAGACATTTTAACTGAGCTGCGAGGTAATTCTTTTTTAATCTTAGTGTTGGGTATGAAATCTGCTTGGTACTGGGATGTATATAGTGAAGTGATGTATGCATAGTGCAAGAAGATATTTCTATTGAAATTATAGGCACCATTTAGCACGTTTTTTTTCTAAATATGAAGGCAGACCAACCATTTTATTTTTCTAAAAACATAGAGTGCCATTTCAAGTTCTCTTTCACCTTTTTCTAGTCTTTTGAGAAGTTACCTTATGATTGGGGTGGGGGGCACAAAACAGAAATAGAGAAAAAAGAAGGAAAAACATATTTAAACAAACTTGCATGTTTTGTATACCCATTCAGATCCTTCCTTTGGTAGGCCAGTGCTTGTTAGAGTTATTTTTTCAGATTAGGTCTATTCAGGGTCATCTTTCTGTAACCTGTCGTCATCTATTTTCTGTTATATTTTTCTTCTTAACTTGTTTTTAAAAGAAGGGGGAAGGTGTCAGGATGACTACTTGTCATCTTACTCATGAAGGGAAGCATGTGGCTTACTCTGCATCCTTTTGGGTTTTTAATTGCCTAATCTTTGTAGCTTCAAGTATGTACTTACATGCGCTAATTTGTCTTCCACTAATGTGTGAGTGTCTGTTCTGTGTACATGCAATTCATCATGAAACCAGATTGAAATTCCTGGTTTTCAGCAGCAAGTAAGCTACTTAATTTTAAAGTTGGTTATTTGAAATCATGTACTGTCATTAGTATTTCCCTAAACTCTACATTTGTTTTTCATGTTATTAATACTCAAGTCTTAATTTAAATTATTTTGACAGGGACTTGGGATTTAGCTCAGTGGTTAGAGGGCTTGCCTTGCAAACACAAGCCCCTGAGTTCAAACCCCAGCACCAAAATAAATAAATAGATAGATAAATAAATAAATAAATTATTGTGATGATTTTTCTATCTGCAGTAATTCACAATCAGCTTTTCTGAATGCATTCTAGGAATCATAATACACTGTAATAATCCTCCTTTGTAATAATGTAATATTCAATTTAATTAACTTCCTTCGTTTCCCCAGATTCCATGTATGCCAAGTGTGTCCATAACATTGAAGAAATTAGTCTAGATATTCCATTATTCAGTCTTTTTCATTTTTTAGCCATCCAGAAATAATTTTAGATTAATACAAGAAGTTTGAGAGCTATTATCAGTCACCAGATCCAGAAGTCCTTAAATTTTTCTAAATTTTAGAAAAATTAACTGTTTAAAACATTGTACTTCTGAAGAGAAAGAAAATGGAGCTTTCAATTTGTATCTTCTTTCTGTTCTGATTATAGTGTTTTCTTTTTTCGTGTGTGTGTGTGTGTGTGTGTGTGTGCGCGCGCGCGCGCGTGTGCGCTGTGATGGGGACCTGCATCATACATACTAGACAAGTCTTGTATCACTAAACTACACCCCCAGCTTAGACTAGAATTTTTACAGCATTGGCACTATGAACATTTCAGTCCAGACAATTCTCTGTTGAAGGGTACTGCCCTATGCATTGTCAATTGTTTACCACCATCCTTGGTCTCTCCCTGTGCACTAGTGGACAGTAGCACATCAGTTGTGACAACTAAAGCTGTCTCCAAACACTGCTAAATTTTTCTCTGAGGGCAGACAACCCATTTGAAAGCCACTGCTGTGGAAGGATGTCTCACCTTCTCATCTTTGCCTTCAATAGTTTACTGACTTATTTCCAACTCCTCTGATTCTAATTTAGTACATGATAGATAGTAGGACAGAATGTGTTAAGAGCAAGGTAGTGTTGACCTGTCATCCCCTTTCATAATTCCTGATGAGGAAAATCTGTCATTTCTTTTTAAAAAATAAAAACTATCTTAAACTTTTTTAGCTTGAAAAAAGGTAAAATAGGAATGGGGAATAGAAATTTTCTGGTACTGAAAGAAGAAATACCTATTTTACAGTTTCAAAAGACTCAGTTTTCCTTTTAGCATATATATATTTTATACAAAGTCTGCCTCTACTCCCAAAAGAATGCAGATAATTAAAACTGCTGTAAAATATGCCTAACAGAAGGAAAATTAGTTGAAAAGATACAGAAAAATAGATATTTGCGGGGGTGAGGCAACATGCTCGTAATCCCAGCTACTCTAGAAGCTGAGGCAGGAGGATTGCACATCTCATGCTAGCCTGAGTAACTTAGTGAGACACCATCTCAAAAGAAAAAGTGTAAAACGCACCTAGGGATGTAGCTTAGCAGCAGAGTGCTTGCCTAGCATCTGCAGAGCCCTCAGCACCACAGAAAGAGAAAGGCAGAGGGGGAGATGCAGGGAAGAGCAGGGTGGGGGGCTCTGTAATGAATCTGTTGCTATAGTTGAGCATTGTATTCATTTCTGAGGCTCTAGACCCACGATGGTGAACCTACAGCAAGTGCGCCACAGTGGGCTCTTGTTATCATTGAAAGTTCTAAATGGTCTGCCTCTGCCATCACTGCTCTAGACAATGTGGAATGAAAGGGAGAATACAAAATTACTGTGAATTAAGAGCCCACTTGATAGGACCCATAAAGTTGTATATTATATAGCATATAATACAATATTTACACTTCTGTTCTTTTCTTTTTCCAAGATAAAGTGAAATCTTTTCGTGCAGCCCTACAAGAAGAAGAACAAGCCAGCAAGCAAATTAACCCGAAGAGACCCCGAGCGCTTTGAATTGGTATTTGCTGCTAAAGGATCCCCAGAATCCTCAGTGCTGTAACAGTGTTTCAGCTGTAAGGGCCATTTGAAAGTTTGAAATTCTAAGTGTCTGTGGAAAATGTCTTGTCCTTCATCTGAATGACATTTTAATTTTGTGAAACACTCCTTTATCTACAAAATGCTTCTAGTCCAGGAGGGACAACCAAGATTTGGGATTAGTGAAGCATTTTGTTTCACTATTCTTCAAATGGTGATTTACTTTTGGAGCTCCTTGTCAGTTTTATTTTCTATATGATGAAGTAAGATTGTGGACTTGATCCAGGGGTGGATTGTGGGGAGAAGCCACAGCATTTCCTTTTAACTCAGTTTAATTTTCGTAGCAAGACTGAGCAGTTTGAAATCTTTTGAGTGCATGCATACCTCATCAGTGATTGTACATACCTTGCCTACTCCTAGACAGCTGTGCTCACCGCTTCCTGCTCTGTGCCTTGACAGAGGCTATTGACCCTAAATTCTGAATCACAGCCAAGATAAATTACATTCCTTATTTGTCGTTGTAAATTACCTTTATCGTGTGTACATTTTTACTGTATTTGAGACATTTTTTTTGTGACTAGTTAATTTTGCAGGATGTGCCATATCATTGAACGGAACTAAAGTCTGTGACAGTGGACATAGCTGCTGGACCATTCCATCTTATATGTAAAAAAATCTGGAATTATGATTTTAAAACCATATAACATGTGATTATAATTTTCTTAGCATTTTCTTTGTAAAAAAACTAAAATATAAACTAGTTGGTGTATAATAAAAAGTAATGAAATTCTGAGAAGAGTTTTATCCTAGGATAATACATATATATGCAGTGTGTGTGCCAGTGTGGTATTAACAAGACTAATAGTGCAATTTGATCCTTACAGATACTATTACTTAAGTTGAAGTGTTCATTAGCACCCCAGAATATACCTTTTTGATGTACTGTTATAAAGGAAATTGGCTTCTGATGCATGAACATTTACATGTACATTGAAAGTAGTCCATAATAGAAGTTAGTTTAAGCCAAGTTAGTAGACAGTACATAATTCCCTTGAAAAAGAAGCTGAGTTTACCTTGCCTTAGTGGGCAGATCAAACCCAGGCTCCATCCAGCACCTGATATGTGATATTTCAGCATGATTTGGTGAGAATCACTGAATTCTCACTAATAGATAGGTGGTAAGGTAATGCTATTCCTTAAATGGCAGCACTTATTTTTACAGTTTGCTACTCTAAGGAAGAAAAGTGGCCATTTTGCATGTAAATACTTTAAGAGATTTATATCTCTCTCTAGGAGTTTTCCCTCAGTTCCCAGGATAGAGTCCAGGAGTAGATTAACAAAAGATTTTCCAAGGATACATGTTTTGATTTACTTTAGGGAACTACTAGCTCACTCATGAGCCAGAGGGAAGCAATGAATAGAGAGTCACATGAGCCAGATTCTCAAATTCACTGTTCATAAAACTTAGAGGGTAGCTGTGGGAAATCTTATTACCATGGTGAAAAGCTCTGTAAACATGAAATCTAAAACAAATGTAGATTTTTCACAGTATGCTTATTAATAAATGAAACCTATGGAATGAATTTAGAGATAATTTCCTTCAATACAATCGCCTTTGTTTTGTAAGAGACTCAGGTTTTCTTGCAGTTGTAAGATATAGTCTATTTGTGTTTATTTCAAAAACAAGAAAGAATAGAGAACTATTACTATTGACCTTGCAGAGGCTGTTTAAAAAGGTAATTTTCCAGACCACCAATCTTCAAAGGGCAATAAAACATGTGAACTTGATTACTTTAAGCACAACAGAGTAGCTTTATTATTATTTACATTGGATGGGTACTATCTTTGGAAGGTCTTTTTATAGAGAAATATGATGCCTCTTATGCTATGATGGCTTCATCCTGATCAGTGGTCAAAGTATTTCAGAAATTAATACCAGAAAAGATCTTGGAAGGTAGTTTAATACAGTCTTTCAGCTTTACAGATTGAGAAAACTGAAGATCAAAACAGGGTAAAAGGAACAGCAGTACATAAGAGTAAAAGGAAAGCACCTAAGAAAGCTGAAAATGTTTTTTCTTTAATGATAAGAGTTGATAAGTGAACTGTGCAAAGTAAGTTTTGTGAGTTTTTAATTTAATTTTTAATAGTAGATTTAATATTCAGATAAAAGTGGTTTATTTCAGCTAAGTAACCTCAACTTTTTGTTCTTTCTCAAACTTGAAAGCTATTATCCCTAATTAATAATGAGTGTACGTTATTTTAATTATGTAATAACATTTACTCTGACTTTGAAGCTAAATTCCAAAAATAATCTGTTTAGGCAAACACTATCTTCCCCATTCTGGGTTTTCTCAGTGCACTTTTGCCTTGCTAATTGGAGCCATTCTCGTTAAGTTTTAGGTGTAAAGAAATCCAAATATCAAAGTATTTTTATTTTCTTATGTAAATGAAATAGCTACTGTAATTCTTTATTAAATATATTAACAGTACTCAGTAGTATACTGATTTAAACATAGTAGCTAATAAAACTTATGACATATATTGAAATTTTCAATCTGACAGTTTTTAAATAGCTTACAGTAAGCATCGGGTACACAAAAAAGTACTGAAGTTACATGACCCCTGGAACTTGCAGTTGTGGGGAAATCTTTTTTTTTGAAGTTGAAAGCAGATTTTTAACTTTAAAACCTATGTACAAAACCCTTTCAATTTTACTAAATCTATGATTATGTCACCAAAACAGATGATAAGATTTTATAATTGATTTCGTTCTAGTTGAGCTTCTTCACTCTGTAAGTAAGGAGTCACATCCAGAATATGCCTGGCACTGCATAATGGCAGCCAACTCCGGCTGACCCAGAACTCTCCTGTAGTCTGTGCTGTGACAGAACAGCTGAAGAGATAGGCAATAATAGAAATTGTATAGTATAAACACGAAAAAAAGTAAGATAAGCAAAATAAGATTTTAAGAAACATTTGTTTTATTGCACATGTAAGAAGAAATGGTAATGGTGAACATGTGACTAGTTGAACGTATTTTGATTTTACTTAAAAAACAAAGGTCAAGACCTAAATAGGTCCTTAAAGTATATAACACAGTAAACAGAAGAGTGACATCTTTATACAGTGAACTGTTAGAAATGGTAAGTTTGAGTGCAAGGTTGTGCGTATCTGCGGCTGTTGAACTTGAAGATTATTATGCATAGATTGGACCCTGTCAAAACAAGCCAACACCAAAACAACCTGGGTACTTAAAGTAGAACTGACCACCTTAAAAATACAGTATAAGAGTAGCAGTAAATCAGAACTAGTCAAGTAAATGTCTCAGTGGAGCAAAAGCATAGTTCATCTTCTCAATTAGAAATATATAATTCATTTTTTTCTTGACTTTGAAAATTCTGTTTTCCAAATACTGTAACTAGGAAAAATGGATACCTTCTGCATTGAATCCATGTAGCAATCTGAAAAACAAGCAAAAACAAAATGGGATGGCACTGAAAAAAATTTGTGAATGTAATGGTGTATGGATGGGTTCATTATTTTTTATACACGAACACAACAGCATACTCATGCACCCAACCACTCCTAATAATAGTCATTAAAGTAACTTTACAACTAAATGTGTAAGATACTCCTTGGTTGAAACCATGTCATGCTGGTGCCTTTTTGTTATAGCCTACATGTCTTAATATTGAATGTGAAATTATCTAAAGACTTGCTATCCCAGGCCTAAGAACTCAACTAGCACTTGTTCCATTTCAGCATGATAACTGGACACGATATCTGGAATTTGAGGCAGAAGTCAGATAAATCACACTCATCAGGTGCTCATTCTCTGAGTTCTTACTGAAATCCAAATTAAATACTTACACATTGTTTCTCTTTGTGGATACCTATGTACTTATCAGACTTTAGGTAGCAAACTGCACTTCAAGGAAATTTAGTAAGAATGAAGGACAGTGACTTTTTTTTTAAAAAGTATTTAGACTTGAAACTATTTTCAGGCTGGCCCATAGGATCAAGTCCAGTGAATTAAAATGTCTGGAAAAAAGCAAAGTATAGGTACTAAAAATATTGTTCAACTCTTAATAACATCTAA
>PVJO010002675.1:39382-73698 GCA_004026905.1 Hystrix cristata
TATGTACTTATCAGACTTTAGGTAGCAAACTGCACTTCAAGGAAATTTAGTAAGAATGAAGGACAGTGACTTTTTTTTTAAAAAGTATTTAGACTTGAAATTATTTTCAGGCTGGCCCATAGGATCAAGTCCAGTGAATTAAAATGTCTGGAAAAAAGCAAAGTATAGGTACTAAAAATAGTGTTCAACTCTTAATAACATCTAATAAAGACTTAATAGTTCTGCTAGCCAGCCAGTGAAATACCAGCTCCATTTGTCTTAGCTCTATAGAACTGTTTCCAGCTTAGAAGACTAGCGACTTATATAACAATCTACCCAGGACTGGGGATTTAGCTCAGTGGTTAGAGTGCTTGTCTTGCAAGCACAAGGCCCTGGGTTCGATCCCCAGCACAAAAAAAAAAAAACTGTAACAATCTACCCTTATTTTTTATTCAGCCTTTAGAACACGGATGCTTAGCTAGGCGTGGTGGCACACACCTGTAGTCCCAGCACTCGGGAAGCTGAGGCAGGAGGACTGCAATGAGTTCAAGGCCAAGGTGGACTATATAGTGAATTCAAGATCAGCCTGGACTACATTGTGAGACCCTGTCTCAAAAAAACTTTTAGAAAAAGAACACGGATGCTTGAAAAAACTTAAAAAATAAAAAGAACTTGGATGCTTAAAAAGTAAACAGCCAGGATTTTCTGAAAGATAGTGTTAATGAGTAGAAACAATGAGTACAGGTTAATTTAGCTGAGAAATAAATTGAAGCCTTACTCTTTCCTAAGACTTACACTTAGTTCAAGGAAGAAGATTTTTGGCCTAAGTTGCCCAGATAATTATGACACCCCTTTACTTAATATCAGTGCAGTCTGCCTCAGGTGACAAAACTTTTACTAAATGGATAGCCAGGTATGATTGTAACCGACAGTTCATGCTGAAGATGTTTTTAACAGCAGCTATTCCCAATAAGGAGAGAGTCAGATCCAGTTACACATATTACGGCTTTTCTTCCTTAAGGGTTACTGTGAAGAGATGAGCTATAAAAAGCAAGACCATGAATGAGCAGGGGGCTAGGGAAGGGCAGGAACATCCACACAACACACGTTAACACAGGGGCAATCTTCTGGCTCGGACTGTTCTTTACTACTCTTCTTACAGAAAAGGTTCATTCTGCTGCAGCTAACTAGCCTCCATCTTCTACACCAAATACTATTCCATGCCATGGAAGTGCTATGCAATAATTTTCCCAGGTGGCACCTTATACCGCTTAAAAGCCTTTAAATCTCTAATCTGAAGGTATCTCGGTGAAGAAATGTAAACACTAAGGAAAACAAGAATGTAATTACCTGATAAAGTCATCTATGTCCATGGAACGGGCCCGTTTGTCACTAAAACCTGTGCTGGTTAGGATTTGCTGTATTTTATCTGCTATGCTGAAATCTTCTGGTATTATCTATCAATACAAGATTCAGAATAAATGAACAACATATCTTTAATGAAATTACTTTGGCTCTTTTTTTTTAGTCCAGTAAGTCTAAACAGCCATCTTTAATATAATCTGTTAATCACAACTTAGAAAATTTGATAATTTGGGTAAGACGTGGATGTCTAATAAAGCTAAGTGGCTGATCTTTAGCAAATATTCAACACCTTGCCCATCCTGCCCATTTTGCTGATTTGGCAGTACTGCGGACTGAACTCAGGGCCTTCCCACTGAGCTCTACCTCCAACCTTTTTACTTGGAGAAAGGTCTCTAATGCGGCTTTGGCCTGCTAGTGTGAACACTACCATCTCCCGCTCCCTTTTTTAATCTTTAAAATCCTGAAACAGTTATCAGTTTCAGACTATACAAATAAAATAATTAAAACTATAACTTTTAAAGCAATTATTACTCCTTTCAAGATAACATTTTCTTGCCACAAATTTCACCCAACCAGATAATTTTTCTGAGACAATCTCTCTGATCCTTGAGAGTGTTTTATACTTGATTTACATCTTTTACCAAGATTTTTCTTGACCCAGTTTAATATTTTTTTTTACTTAGGCCAATATATCATGACTTTGGCCAATGTAAAATAGGCACGGCTGTGGTTCTTTAATCCATATAAAGTACAAAGGATCAAGAGCCATAAAAAATACAAGAGAAACCCGCCTTTGTTTGCTTAATTACACTGAAAGCTAAAAAGTTAGCAGACAACTTGGTGAATGTGTATAGTACAAGAGCACGTACTTTAAAGGAAGTCATACAGATGATCAAAGGCATGAGGCTCATATCCAGAATTAATTTCTGGGTATTTAAAAAAATTAAAACAGTAACCTCAGATTTGTGACTGCTACACAAGCAACAAACCAGGGATGATCATAATTCAGAGGATAGCAAATTGTACACAACTGTTTTAAACTGAACAAGCAACATATCTACAGCTTTGAGGAAATTACAACTTGGCTGAATCTGATTCTTGTTATATTAAAAACAAATGTCAGTAGTTAAAAGAGGACAGTGTAAAGGAGTCCAAGTTGCTCAGATCTCTTCCAGATACTATACAGCAGCTTTACCCACAGAATTCAGGTCAGAAGTGTGCTAGTTATATACTGTCTCATAAGGATCACATGCAGCATGCAAAATGTAATGATCAAAAAGTAGAACAGAGGACATTTTAAAACAAATCACTGAAAACAACAGTACTTACAATATTATGGATGGAACAGTGAATTCTATAGTTTTTTTCCAGCAGCTGTTGTACTGCACTTGATCTACAGCATAAATGATATCACTATTATTCCAAAATCAAGTATTATACATACATACTTTCAGTTTAGACAAAATTAAACCTGTGCTTCATTAGGTAAAATTAAGGAATTTTCAAAGATGTTAAATATTTAAACTTACGAAGCACACACTATTTAAAAAGTAGACTCCTGATAAACATCTTTAAAAAAAAATTCAGTCAAATTCCACACATCACATTAGGTTTTATGTTTTAAGAAACAGAGTCTTGCTATGTTATCCAGGCTGGCCTGTAACTCCTGTGCTCAAGTGATCTTCCTTCCTCAGCTTCCAAGTGGCTAGCTTGGAGTACTGGCACATGCCACCATCCCAGCTTCTCAGTGGGTACACAGCCCTCTGCTGGCACGCAAGCCAAGTCGCCCCAGCAGCCAAGCATCAGATAACAGTTATTTTAGGTTTAATTGCATGTTGGTGCTTTGTGATTAAATAAGTGGGTTTTGGGTTGCAATTTGGGTACTTGGTCTCTTAAAAAGTTACCCATAACTGTGACCTAGATTCTTCAGGATAAACGACCCCTAAAAATTATATCTCAACTGGGTGCACTGGCATACATACACCTGTAATCTCAGCTACTCCAGAGGCCAGAAGGATCCCAAGTTCAAAGCCAGCCTGGCAATTCTGCAAGACCCTCTCAAAAAGGAAAAAGGCAGGAGGGGTAGTTCAGTGGTAGAGTGCACTGGTACTTTATAAACTAGAAATTAGTAAAATACTTACTTAAATGCAGCAGACAGTGTCTTGTTTTTCCTAACAAAAGTAATCCTTACTAGGCCATCCCATTCCTGAAATAGAAAATAGATACTGTATTCTAAACATAAACTTCTTGTCTGTGGCTACTAGGTGGTTTTTTCTAATACATAAATCTTTTAGAGTGATAAAAATAGTCTATATCTTGATCTGGCTGGCATACATGCAAAAGATGTATTCTTGATTTCTGTATTTTTGTGTGCCTCACTGAATGTATCTTAGCCTCTTTTTTAACTGGAAAAAGTGTACAGTTGTCCCACGTGTGAACAAAGAACATGGTATGGCATTTAGTTAAGCCGAAGTATCGCTTTCAAAAATAAGATTCAAACCACACGTGGTAGAGCATGCCTGTAATCCCAGCACTTGGGAGCCTGAGGCGGGAAGTCTGAGTTTAAGGCCGCTTTGGGCTACATAGCAAGCTGAAGGCCAGCTTGGATTAACACACACGAAGTCACATATAGCCTACAATCCCAGCTACTCTGAACTCTGGAGGCTGAGGCAAGCCTAGACAACTTACCAAGAGTGTAGCTCAAAATGAAGAAGAAGGGGTGGGGATATAGCTTTGTGGTAAAGCTCCCGTGGGTTTGATCTGCCCCCAAAAGACATGACAGGATATAGCTGTGCAATAGACACACCTAAACTTTCAAGGAGTTACTGTCAAATCACCCTGTTTACCACCAGCTTACCACAATCGTGTTTTTCTCTAACACATCTATTTACATCTAGTGTTGTGGATTTTTTAAACCACCAAAACAATTTTTTATTTAAAAATGTTAACAGTATTAGCCAGGCATGGTGGTGCATACCCGTAATCCCAGAAATTTAGTGATTTAGCAAGATCCTGTCTCAAAAAGTGCTGGGGATGAGGCTCGGTGGGGAAGGCTTGGGTACCAAAAAAAAAAAAAAAAAAAAAAAAAAAAAAAAAGAGTATTTAAAATGTTTCATTATGCCTCGTTTTCCAAGTTTTATTCAAACAGACACGTTTTCACAGCCATAATCTTCAGTGAAATGCAACTCCATTCTAGCTGTTTTACCATTTACAACTTCTCCCTTTTTCTTGAGACAGGGTCTCATGTAATTCAGGCTGGCCTCGAACTCATGGTGATCCTCTTGCCTCAGTTTCCCAAGTGCAAGGATTACAGGGGTGAGCCACCATGCTCAGCCTTTTCCATGTTTTTTTGTGGTCTTCCAAAACTATCTTGTAAATTATTCCATCTACTCTATCATAAGGATGTATCATAATTCATAGTCTCCTATATTTAGACATTTAGGTTGAATCACTGTTTTTCTGCTGCTAGAGATATACATCATTTTCCAGCCAGGATGTTTTCCTTTCCCAAAGGACCTAGTATTTAAGCCTCACCTGAAAATTGATGGGTGGTGGTGGATTTTTAGGTTCTATTCTCACAACACTGGATTCTACCTTTGGTGGTGGTCTGAAGTTGTTCTTTCCCACCTGTTAATCAGAAAATGTTTAGTCCTCTCAAAGGCAACGTTTAGTAATCAAAGATGCTCTCTTGACAGACGGCAGAGCTAGATGCTCAAGGATGAGGTAAGCGAGATTATTTCAATAATGAAAATCACTTACTTTCATTAGATGGTCCACACGAGCTAACAGCTGTGTATTAATTGACAGTCTGCAGTATAACTTATCCCCAGGCTTCGCAACCAGTCGGAGAGCAAATTCTCTTTGAAACATAAGTATAGCACATCTGAAAAGAAACGAGAAAGGAATAAGGAAATGGGCACTTTCAACTAAAGTGTGTATTAATTAAAAAGAATTTTCTTGAGAGGGAAAACAGCAAAGCAGTATCTGTGGTTAATAACATGAATTCAGCTGATCAGAAGGTACACCACTTTCTGCCTTAGCCTTATTACCAACAAATGAGACCACCAGGTTTGCTTTCTAATGGCTGTTCCTGACCCCCAGGAAGACAGCTTGCCTTCAATGACCATGTAAGCAAGGATTTCAGATCTCACTACTCTATCACCAGTTCCATGAAAACAAAGTCAACCCCACAGCAGAATTATATTGTACAATGCAGCAAACACTCTTGAGGAAGAGGTGAGGCTGGAGAAGGAAGTTGTAGACCATAGTGTCCCTTTGGTTGAGTAGTTTAAAGAATGTGAACTTTGTCTTCGGTAAAGAATGGGGAGGGTTTTGGAAGCTAACAAACAGAAGACCATCTTCAAAGTTGCACTGTTTTTTTGTTTTTTTTTTTTTGAGGCAGGGCCTCACTATGTATTTCAGGATGGCCTCAAACTCCCTAGCCATCTTCCTACCTGCCAAGTGCTGCCATTACAGGCCCAGCTCTTAACTTTTAACCATGAGGGTCACACTAAAAAATTCATTTGAGGGGTTGGGGGTTTAGCTCAAGTGGTAGAGCACTTGCCTAGCAAGAGCAAGGCCCTGAGTTCGATCCCCAGCACCACCCTCCCTCCAAAAAATTCATTTGCAAAGACCAAGGCAGAAAGATTCCAAGTTCAAGCCCAACCTGGGTAACTCAGTAACTTAAGTGAGAACATGTCTCAAAATAGAAAATTTTAAAAAGCCTGGGGATATAGTATGAAGGGCATATGTTCAATAACCAGTACTAAAAAAAGAAAAATCTGCATTGCAAAAATATCCATATGTGTATGTATTTATATACCTCCAACAAGAGTTTTAAGAAACCATAATCACTTGGATCACATGCTATGCCTTCTGATACATTCTACTACGTATCATTAAAAAAAAAAGGACAGACATGACTACATTTATTTTATAACCACTAAGTGGTATTTGACTTGCAGTTTGAAAGCTACTGATGCACGGTGGCGCACACCTGTAATCCCAGCACTGAGGAGGCTGAGGCAAGAGGATCATGGTAAGTTCGACACCAGTCTAAGGTACATAGTGATTTCTAGGCAAGCCTGAACTACAGAGCAAGATCCTGTCTCAAAAAAAGAAAGCTACTAGTATAGACTGTGCTAGAGACCAGTTGAGAGAGCTACTGCGATTATCTAGACATGGCAATAAAGTCTGATCTAAGCTAACGGCAGAGGGTTAGACACGCATCCCTCACCCAACTTTTGCCAACCCAGTGGGAGAAGAGAGCTCTGTACAAATCAATACTTCCTACAAAACTTCCTAGCAGTTTGTCAATCGGCTTGACTTTCATTTTCCATTGTCTATGTTCCTGACCTAAACTGTCAGTTTCTCTTAAAATTTGGCAGTGATTGTGGTCTTTAGTTACAAACCTGAAGAAAGGTCGGTGCAGCAACAGTTTGAAGACAAAAGGAGACGATATCTGTAAGAAAATTCGAGTTACTTTAAGGAAAGACACTCAGAAACCAGAGAAGCACTTGGAATGTTTCTGCTTAAGGGTATACCTGATAAGGCAAATTTGCCACACAAGCATCAAAAAATGGCAAATCCGTTTTCAGCACATCACCCACCATCACCTGAAGTTTGCTGGCTAGGGGCCTGATGATTGGAAAAGAAATGTAAAGAGTATTGTTTCATAAACTTGAAATGTACTTTAATTCTATCATGTATACTCACGTGCCCTGAACTCTTTTGTGAAGTTCAGCTACTAATCTTGGGTCAAGTTCACAGGCAACTACCTAAATTAACAACAAAAACATTTTTTAGGTTGATTATGGAATATACATCTTTTATTATTATCCAGAGAGTAACTCCTAACATGATTTAAGCTGTTTTCCAATCGTACCATCAGTATTTCTTTAATTGCATTATACAATTTCGAATGAACAAAGCCACCACCCAGAAAAATCCAGCAGACAAGAGTATGTCAGAGTTCTACCCAAATAATTAACAGTATTATCGTGTTTCTGTCTCCATGCTTTGTAATTTAACAGATAATGAAAAGAACACACAATATATGTAGTTAGATTTGGGACAGAAGCATATAAGGAAACTGCTCCTAGAATGAGTCCGGGGTGTCTCTCATCAACGAAAATCCAGAATACATGATATAAGGGGTTGGGGATTTAGCTCAAGTGGTAGGGCTCTTGCCTAGCAAACTCAAGGCCCTGAGTTCGATCCCCAGCACCCAAAAAAATAAAAAGGATACATGACATAAATAACTTTTCAATAAATGAAAATTGATACCAGATATGGGTGAAATTGTAATTTTATTGCAGTATCAGCTGAGGTTTCACAGACTTCCAAAACCGTGTCTACAGGGTAGAAACACGCTTCTTAGTCTAATTCCCAGATCTATCCTCTACCTCGTCTGTGCCCTGTCCAGCAGTCAAGCTCCCTTACCCTTGGACTTTAGGCTGGGACTGGCCAGTCAAAGGACAGGTGTACGGCTCGGGGGTGCTCAGTGGTAGAATATTTGTGCAAGGCCTTGGCTTCGGTCCCCAGCACCACAGAAAAAGAAAAAGGGAGAAGAAGGGCAGGCACTTACTTGCATTATAGGGCACCTATAAAGGAAAGGTTGGGTATCTATTTCCTAATGCCTGCCTTGACTTCAGAAGTTTTGGCAGCAGCTGTGTTCTGCTATGCTATGAATACTCCCTTTTCAATGACTCTCACTCACCCTGGGCTTTCCAGGTAACAGTTCCCTCCCCTTTCCTGAGGACTTGCACCATAACAGTTTCCTGCTGTGCTGGCTAGTCCCAGCATTTCACTAATGTTTACTGATTCCCTCTGACCCCATTCCCACACATCTCTAAGTAGTCTTTTTATTATACACTCTTTAAAACACTTTTAAGCTCTTTAAAATGTGTTGCCTACTTCTATCAAAGATACACCAATGGAAGCTGGGTCGGGAAGACACAAGGTACTGGTAGTAGCTAGATGGTACCCTAATTTCAGAGGACTGAACTCCAGCTCTGCAGGTCCAATAACTCCAACTTCTTTGCTTTGTTCCTCCAGGATCTGAAGTGGTTAAGTGCTCTTGACAAATATTTTTGAGTTATCTCAAGTGTTTCCATTTTGTTCATTTAGTACTCTAACAAACACATAACCAATTCCCTAGGTTAAATACCTTATTGCTGTAACAAATGTGCTTTCTGCTTTCCTGACTAATATATCACATATTTTCTAAGACAAAACCTCTAGGAAGAGATCAGAAATCACTATAAAAATAACAGCAATTAGGGGCTGGAGATTTAGCTCAGTGGTTAGAGTGCTTGCCTAGCAAAGCTCAAGGCCCTGAGTTCGATCCCCAGCACCTAAATAAATAACAGCAATTAAAACAGGTTTATATTTACAATCCATCTGAACTTACAGTCATGTCTGATAGTAAAACCTTAAATCTCCTTTTTACCTTTTTTGCCTTTTCCAATAACTTTACAGTCATGTTACCAGTGCCAGGTCCAACCTCCAGCACCACATCGGTTGGTCTTAAGGCAGCCTAAAAGCAAGCATAACTGTTTAGTTCTTCTGGCACACCTGACAGTTTACGCCTGAACATCTTTGTTCAGTTAGTGTTGAGATTTTACTCTAAATTTTTAGATTTCTTCACAATATACGTAGTTTACAAAACTATCTCAATAATATGTGCTAATGAAAATCTAAGCTCTCTTCTAACCTGGAGGAATACTTGACTTTAAGAGTCACCGAATCAGGAACAGCAGTTCTTTGTATGACCGGCTTTCTGCTTTCTACCTTGCAAATGATTTCAGTAGCCTTGTTACCAGCTCTGTTCCTATCAAAAAGTTCAGACAAGAGAGGACTGCATATGATGAACTTGCCTGAGACTCATAGCATGTTGGACAGTGACTTTCCAATTCTTAACCCATGTATGGTTTCAGGAACACAGGAATATAAGACAGCCGCAATACTCTCTAAGACCCAATTACTATGTAAGACAAGATCCTTTATAATCTTTCTACAGCTCCAACACGTTTCCTTTGTAACCATAAAAGTACTCTGCATCATCTCTATTTCATTTCCTAGCACTCAACTGTCCATAAAAATAAGAATTATCAACCTATATAGGAAGACTATTCCAAATAATTTATGTGGCACTGAAATACACCAAATAATCTGTATGCAGTACCCCATACGTTTTTCTGGAAAACAAATTTCTAATGTGTAGCTTTGGCCGCAATAAATAAAAACTAATAGTGATATGGTGCTTAGGAAGTGATTAGAAGAAATATAATCTGGAATTGAACAAGTACAAAAGGCTAGCTAGAAAGTAGATAATCCACAGACGCTGACCCCAAAGGTCAGAAGAAATGGAGACCAACAGAACAAAGCACATCAAGCAGAAGACAGCCTGAGAATCCTAGATAATTCTTTAATTCAACAAATATTTACAGAACATCTATTTTACGCCAGGCACCTTCCCTTCGCTCAAGTATTCTTTAGAATAAAATTAATCACCCAACTTTCCTCCTCACACCCACCTTATCGATAATACTGTTAACAACGAGCGGATTTTTCAAAATGTGCTGCCCAATCCCCGTCTTGAAAGTGAGTCCTGGAAGAAAACGTGAAGCAGCCTTAATTTCTCAAATAAGATTAGCTATCAGACCGTCCCGAAGAAACCAGCAGGATGGGTAAGGGGAAGAATCCCGCGCCGCGACAAACGTCGCATTCCAGGCAGGAACCGCCATCTCCGAGGCCCTCCTCCCTCTTGCCGCCACGGAGCCCGAGCGAACGCGGCGTGCAGGGCCCGCGGCCGCCGCCCCGGGAACCCGGCCTCGGCGCTACCGGCTCCTGCCGCCGCTCAGGTCTCGCTCTGCGCCGGGCCGCCCCAGCTCCCTCCTCCCGCAGCCCGCACCTCCGGCGCTCTTGGGCTCCCGGCGGGGTTCCTGCCGCAGGTGGCGACGGACGCTCGCCCCCGACTTGACCTTCGGCATCTCGGCGAGAAGCCGGCCCAAGCTCCGCGAACTCCTGAGGTACCCAAGCGGGCTCGCCCAAGTCCCCGCACCACGCAGACCCCACGTTGTCTCGCACTGCAGGAGGACGCGGAGAAGCCCACTTCCCTCGCTCCGCCCTCCTCCGGGGGCTCCTCCCCCGGAGGCGGGCGGAGCTTGGAGCCCAGTGGCCGCCGGGAATTGTAGTCGCCAGCAGCGGGAAGGCCTTGGCCGAGGAACCACCCTTCCCAGAAGACCCGGTGCCGCCGGGTCTGGCAGCTTGAATTGGCCGGCGTAGAGTCGGGGCGGGGCTTGCGGTCCCTGGCTGAACGCGGAGGGCTAGAAACTAGCGTGGCGCTGTCTGCCTGGGGCTTAACAGGATCAGGCATGTGAATGGTGTGTTGTGCTGTGTTTCGGGAAGGCCGACATTCTGTGCAGGGTTCTTTCACGTGTCCTTTCCCTGTTTCCCTTCGGGTATGGGGTGGGAAGCCCAGGTTTTGTGCTCCTTTAGGGGAGTTTGTTTCTCCGCTGCCTGTGTTGTGGAAGAGCGAGTGCACGAGGGCTTCTGGGGGTTTCACTAACACTTGTACCCCGTCATTCATTCCCTAAACATTTATTGAGCTCCAGCTGTGTATTAGATACTGCTGAGGATTCATAGTTAAATTAGAAGCAGATCTTAAATTTCATTCTACTGAGAGATCAACTAAAATGTCCAAAACACTCAAGTGATAATAAACGTATTAGATACTGTGATTGAACGATGTATCCAAATCTAAGCTCCGTGAATGCATGATCCACGACTATTCTGCCTGACAGTGTAATGGCTCTTCGTCTTAATTTTTGTGTCCTTGAAAAAAAGTCTCTTCTGCCACTAAAGCTGATTGGCTGCTGAGAAATTAATTGTTACATTCTCAGACCTTGGTTTTAGCCCCTCCTTTCTTTGCTGTTAATTCTAATTTAGGGGGAAATGTCAGTTACCCTAGTGACAGCTTCAACCTTTACTTCATTCCGCTAGTCATTAATTTATTCCACAGTTACGGACTATTCTACAATACTTAGGCATTGTCAAATGTTAGGAATAAAGGGATGGATGTGACAACATCCTGCTTTGAAAGAGCTTGGGAGAACAAAGGAAAGAAGAGGCAAAGGAGTGAGGAAGGCAGATTGAGCAGAAGAGAGATGACGATTGCTGAGCAATTATGTACCAGGAACTTTATAGGCGAATTGTCTCTTTTAACCCTTCCAAACAGTTCTTTGAGGGAGATCTTATTATATCCATTTTATAGATGAGGAAACTGAAGGACAAAAATGTGTAATACCTTGCTCAGGATTACACATAAAACGACAGCTGCATGTTGAAACTAGGTCTGTATTTCAAAGATTGTGTGCAATAAAATTAATATGATCATAGCACTATGACTGGTCTCTGATTTGATTTGAAACCATTTAAAAAATATAATATTTGAGGGCGTTGGGGATTTAAAGTTATCCAGGAGAAAATTGAGAATGCACAGGGAACAACACTCATAAAACTAAATTATAAAGATGTTCCAGGAAGAAAAAGAAACATGGTATGGGCTAGGAAGTAGATAGGTAAGGTAAATATAGCTATTAGTAACTTCTGTGCAATTTACTACTGCCAAAAAAAATTTACTACTGCCAACCAGAGCCCCTTTGTCATTTCACGTCTTCATGCATTTATCATTTGTCTAGACAATATAAAACTCTTTCTACTTTGGCCATATCTTCTGGCCTTCACTCCATTGTGAGGGTCCTCATATAAATTTAAAAATTAATAAAACTTGTATACTTTTCTTTCATTAATCTGTCCCGTGTCAGTTTAACCTGGACCAGCCAAAGGTTTCAAAAGAGTGCAAGAGAGCATACATTTCTCTTCATTACTGCTGTCTGTACTAAAATAATATAGTTTGTCGAGTAATTTGTAGAGAAAGGGTTGGGAGAGCCACTATTTTCAGTACAGAGAAACCATTCTTTCCGTTAAGATATCTTATTCTGGCTCATTTTCATCCATTTTTTCCAATAGCATCAAGGCGACCTTCCAGGAATGAAATAATATTGGGTGTAGCATGAGTCCAAGAACTCTAAGGAATTGTCTGATGCTAAAATATGAGCTGCAGGAAAGAAAGGAGTGTTGGAAATTTATGTTGGGTTAAATTATCTTTGCTGCCTTGATTAACTTTGTAATTATAAAACATTTATGCTCCTCAAGAAGATTTATAGTCTTTGTTTTAATATTTTTCAATTTAAGCGTGTACAGTTAACTCATTGAAGTAGTAATTTTAAAAAACCTACCAATTAAGAGATGTCCAGGTCTGAATGGATTCGCTACTGAATTCTACAAGAACTTCAAGGAAGATCTAACACCAATACTCCTCAAGCTCTTTAAGGAAATTGAAAGGGAAGGAGTACTCCCAAAGTCATTCCTGGAAGCTACCATTACTCTGATTCCAAAACCGGACAAGGAACAAATCAAAAAAGAGACCTATTTTGCAATCTCTTGAATAAATACAGATGCAAATATATAAACAGAATGCAGTCAGTCATCAAAAAGATCATACATCATGACCAAGGAGGCTTCAGCCCAGAGATGCAAGGATGGTTTAACATCTATAAATCAATAAATGTAATACATCATATAAACAGAAGCAAGCACCAAAAAAAATCATATGGTCATCTCAGTAGATGTAGAAAAAGCCATTGACAATATCCAACATCCTTTCATGAAGAAAATAGACCTTATCCAAATCTGATAAAAGCCATTTATGATAAACCTTCTGCCAACATCATTCCCTCTAAAACGAGGAAAAGACAAGGATGTGCTCTATCACCACTTCTGTTCAACAGAGTACTTGAAGTATTAGCAAAAGCAATTAGGCAGGAAAAACAGAGAGAAGAGATATGTATAAGAAAGTAATAAGTCAAATCATTATTACTGTATTTGCAGATGACCAGAACCTCTACATGAAAGAGCAAAAAAATTCCACAGAAAGACTCTTAGAATTAATAATTAAATTCAACAATGTAGAAAGATAAAAATCCACACAGAAAAATCAACAGTCTTTCTGTACATCAATAATGAATCCACTGAGAAAGAAATTAGGAAAGAACACCATTTGTAATAACACCAAGAGAAAATAAATATAGTACTGAGAAATTAACCTAAGGAAGTGAAAGATCTCTACAATGAAAAACACAGTACTCTACAAAGGGAAATCCAAGAGGACATCGGAAAATAGAAAGATATCTCCTGTTCCTGAAAATGCAGACCCTACACAGTCAAAATGGTCATACTTCCAAAACTGATATACAGATTTAATGCAATCTCAATCAAAATACCAACAGCATTCCTCACAGAACTAGAACTTGCTAATATTTCAAGTTCTCAAATTCATTAGGGAACCCAAAGAGACCAGAATAGCAAAAGCAGTCCCTAGTAAAGTGAGAGGCATCCCAATCCCAGACTTGAAGTTATATTACAAAGCTGCAGTGATGAAAACAGCATAATATTGGCACAGAAACAGACATGAGGATCAGTGGAACAGAATAGAGGATGCAGAAACAACCCCAACCACACTCAACTTTTTAATCTTTGACAAAAGGGCCAAAAACATACACTGGAGGAAAGTCTCTTTAATAAGTGGTGCTGGGAAAACTGGCTGTGCACATTCAAAAGTTTAAGACTAGACCCATATCTCTCACCATGTACTAAACTAAAATCAAAATGAATCAAAGAGGGCTGGGGATTTAGCTCAGTGGTTAAAGTGCTTGCCTTGCAAGCACAAGGACCCGAGTTCGATCCCCCGCACCAAAAAAAAAAAAAAAGGATCAAAGATCAAAGATCTAAAAGTGAAAACATAAACACTTAACCTGCTGGAAGATAAAATAGGTAAAACTCTTGAAGTCATAGGTGCAGGCAAAGACTTTCTGAACAAGAACCCCAGTTGCTAGGAAATAGTACCAAGGATCAACAGATTAAGTCGTATCAAATTTTTACAAAGCTCTGCACAGTGAGGGAAACAACTAACTATTCCTCATACAGAGGACTCATCTAGAATATATAAAGAACTCAAAAAAATTAGACCCCCCCCATGAAGGACCAATCAATAAATGGACAAATGAAATCAATAAACACTTCGCAGAAATACAAAGGGCCAATAAATACATGAAAAAATATTCAACATCACTAGTCATTAGAGAAATTAATATAACACTGAGCCAAGCATGGTGGCACATCCCTGTAATCCCAGCACTAGGGAGACTGAGGCAGGAGGGTCTCTGTGAGTTTTGAGATTCTTAGCCTGGGCTATATAGTGAGTTCAAGAGACCCTGACTCAAACAAACACCACAGTAATGTTTTCATATCATTACCATTTTATTTTATTTTTTTTTATTTTTTAAATTTTTTTTTATTATTTTTACCAAGAACATGTATTGGTACATTGTATACATAATGATCATAATCAACATGGTTATTTTGTACCTGTACATGATACATCTTGGTTTTCCCCCCCTTCCCCCCCTTCCTCTCATTACCATTTTAAAAAGACAAACTGACAAACTGAGGCACACTAAAATTTTAAAAGGTTTATTTGAACAGACATTAATTCATGAATTAGCTCTAGGTGGCAGGCTTGGGGCTTCTCTGAAGGGATTCCAGGGGAAGGATTCTGTTTTTCTTTTTTGGTTTTTTTTTTTTATCATGCTTTTGGATTTTCTATTTTTTAAAATTATTTATTTTATTTTAATGGTACATTTTAGGTACATAATGATAACATTCATCATAGGGGATTTGTACCTGTACATGATATATCTTGTTGCTTCTTTTTTTCCCATTCCCCTCCCCTACCTTCACCCCCCCATTTACAAAACCTTTGCTTCCATTTTTTCCTTCCATTCCTTATTTCTCTTGTCCTCTGTTCCGTTCCCCCTGTCATTCAAATCTTTTTTTTTTTTGGTGCTGGGGATCGAACTCAGGGCTTGTCGTTCAAATCTTAACACTATTATTTACTAGCTGATTAACCTTAGGTAGGTTACTTGACTTTTCTGCTTCAGTTTCATCTGTGAATGGGCCAACTAAAGTACCTGACAGCGTTCTGAAAATAGATAATTCATGTAAAGATCTTAAACTGTTTTTCGGCATCCGTAGGTGGCACAATAGTGAGTGAACAATAAGTGTTTATTAGTATTTATGAATACTGTTTTTCCTTACAAGCTTCTTTTTCTTTCTTTCTGTGCTCTCCTTCATATTCATTCCCTTCTCTCCGTTTTTTTTTTTTTTTTTTTTTTTTTTTTTTTTTTTTCTTTTTTTGAGACAGAGTCTACGTATTTCAGGCCAGCCTTGAACTCACTACATGGTCCACGCTGGTCTAGAACTTGCCGCGACCCTCCTGCCCCTACCTCCGGAGTGCTGAGATTACAGGCTTGCACCACTATGTCCGACTTAATTTCTCTTTAAAGACAAGAAAATTTAGGTCACTAAGCTGGCTAGTAGCAGAAGTAGGCAGAACTGGTCTTTTAAAATCTTTCCATTCTTGCTTTTGCTCTGAAGTAGAGCGCCCGGAGAGTTCAAGAACTTAAAAAAAAAATACTCGTGGTGGAGAGGCTTGACTGATGGGGGTGAGATTCTCATAGTAACACTTCGCTGCTGTGACAGACCCATAGAAGCAGCAGTTGATATCTAGACCAGATAAAACTACCCTGTTTAAAACTTCAATCAACCCGCCAGTAGGGCCGAGCAGGCCTATGGTTTCCATGGTTACAGATCCCGCCTGCGCAGGCTCCTGGCGCTACATACCGCGCAGGCGCACATGGCTCATTCGGCGCCCCCCCGCCCCCGGCGCCTTTGGGTTCAAAGAGGAAGCCCCTCCCTCCGCTCCCGCCGTCGGCCTATCGCCTTTCCCTCTGCCTGCCCCTAGCACGCTGCGATCTGTGACGCAATATTGGCGCGCCGGTGTCGTTTGGAGTTGCGACGCAGAACATGGCGCGTTCCTAGAAGCCGCTTTTTCGGCCTCAGCGGGCTGCAGTGTGTGGACCGGCAGCGTGGGGCGCGGGACCAACCGACGCCACTTCGTGTTGAGAAGTGGGAGCGGGAGGGCCGGGCCATTCCGGACCGAACCAAGCGGTGAGGCCCGGCCCTAGAGCCGCAGAGCGCGCGCGAGAGGAGGAACGGGCCGGGCTGGGCAGCTGAGAGCCGCGAGGCGAGGAAGGAACGTGGGACCCTGGAGCGGAGGGAGAGCCGAGGAGAGGCGAGCGCGGCCTGCAGGCTTCGCTCGCGGTGTAACCCCAGAAGCCGTTGTCTGCAGGGGTCTCCCCGAGTCAGCCCGCCTGCGGGAATCCTTGTTGTGAAGGAATCCGGGTGTGGGATGGCAGGCGCTGCTCCAGGCGGAGCAGAGCCGCGGGTGTCCATTGTGGCTGTGGCTGGGGCTGCGGGCCGGGGCGGTATATTTGCCCTTGGGGTATAGGTGGTGCAGATTTCGAGAGGATGTAGTGTAGTGTAAACCGTTGCGTATGGCTGTTTTAGGTACAGCCTTGCTGCTAATACTGTAGCACTACTGTGAACGCTTTAAACATGAATCCCTTGCTTGGCTTTAATGAAAAAGTGAAGGAAGTTACACATTTTCGGAGAGGAGCTTCATGCTGAGGTGTGGCTGCCAAGGCTCAAGCTCAGCGACTTCTGCAGCTTTAGGTTTGGGGATAATTTATGATTCAGCAAAACTGTTTTGAAGTCTACTGCTTTTGTCATTTTCCTTTATTCTTTTGTGACATGGTGGTGAATGAGAGAAATAATCTTATACCAGAGTGATTTGACATAGCTAGAACTGGTAAGCTGCCCTCTCGTGCCAGCTTTGCAGTTGACATACCCCTCCCCACTACAGTTGAAACGAGCTCAGGTACAGGGCGGTAGAGCCCTTTTTAGTGTATGTGCTGCCGAAGCGAGCACTAGGTAAAGCTCTCGAGATTTGGTTATTCTTCAGAAGGGAGAAACGAAGAGCAGTTTGCAGCCATAATGTTTGTTCTTCACTGGATAGGGATTTCCCTCCTTCATTTTCATCTTATTTCAAACTTCTCAGCACAGAGGCCTCGGGATGAGGGCAGTGACTCTACTATATGATATATCTATCATATGACGTTTTTTTCTTACACCTTTCTTTGCTGAGGAAGATTTCAGTGAAATTAGAATATTCTTTCCTGTTGGTTGTGATGGGATTGTGGAATTTTTTGTGATGGCGTCTAGCACAGGGAATAGTAGAAGCAGTAAAATTATGATTTTGGATTGTAGCTATATATTATAGCCCCAGGGCAAGAGAGAGGGCTTCTAAAGCCAAAGAGAATTCTCACCACAAGTGAATTTCATTTCAGTATATTGAGATATCCAAGCATGTAGATAAAAGATAATCTGGTAATTTATAGAAAAAAGATCTTTAGATTTTATGGTACTATGTTTACTTCCAGAATCAAACCACAGTGCATACTAATCCTTGTAGCATGTTGCATTTAAAGTACACTAAAAATTTTGCCTGTATACACACATGTACATACACACATACGTACATACCTTTCTGGAACTAAAGATATTCCTTTCTTAGGAATGGTAATGTGTTTGATTAGTTACCATTGCGTTACATGTATGCAGATATGTGGGTATTTGTATTTAATTTCACTTGTCCTGTTGTTGATAGTAGTAGTATTCCTTTATCTGCATCAGATGTATATTATGAGTTTATTTCAGAGTGTTTTAGGGAATGACCATACATTTAGTGCAGGTGTGTGTCTGGAGTGTCCTTGTTTGGGTGTCTTTTTTTTGTTGTTTTTTGAGACATGTTCTCACTATATAGTTCAGGCTGGCCTTGAACTTGAAGCAATCCTCCTGTCTCAGCCTCCCAATAATAGGCATGTACCACCACGACTGGTGCTTGTTTGGCTCTCTCAGTACCTGGCTGATTATAGAGAAGTGCACAATTATAAGCTTTTTAGCATTGAAGCGGAATCTGTGCTTCACATCCTTTGTACTCAAATGTGGTATATCACATCACCTGAGATATTTTTAGAAACACTCAATCTCTGATGTAATTTGATAGCTACTGAGTCAGAATCTGCATTTTAATAAGCTATTCAGATGATAGGAATGTTTATTAAAGCTTGGTATGCACTATTTAGATTGGTAAAAGTTGAAGAAGAATGAGGTCGTGCACAAGCCTGCATGAACATTATAGCATCATTTATTTTATTTTATTTTATTTTTTTTTTGAGACAGGGTCTTGCTACATAGTTCAGGCTGGCCTTGAACTTACTATGTACTCCAGGTTGGTCTTGAACTCTTGGTGATCCTCCTGCCTCAGCCTCTGGAGTGCTGGGATTACAGGTGTGCCGTCACCACGTGGCTGCATCTTTTATTTTAATCTGAAGTAATCTTATATTGGTTATGAAGTTTGATTTTTCTGGTTAGAACATTGAAATCCAGAATTGGTAAATGACTTTCATGAGGTCACCCATCTAGATTCATGTCCCAGGTTTAACTCATTGCAACATTTTGCTTTTGCTGGTCACTGCCAGAATTCTTTATATTTAAGATGAATTGAAATTAGTGAATGAGAGCTAGCTATTCATTCAACAACATTTATTGACTACTACTGGACAGGCAGCACAACAATTCTTTGTCCTTACTGACTGCTATTTCCTATAGCGGCTATTAACCCGTGACTTTCCCTTTTACTTTTTAGTAGGTGATGTTCCCTTGTACTTCACAGAGGAGGTGAAATTTATTTGGCAGGGTCTCCATTGCTTTCTCTTCTCTTTCTCCTGCGAACAGGCTACTTCTGTCTTTCTGTAGTTGTGCTCAAAATTTTCTTTTTCTTAGTGGTGTTTCATCCATGTGTTAGTGTGCAAAGGCTGCCATAGCAAAGTACCACAGACTGGGTAGCTTAGAGGACAGAAATTTATTTTCTTACAGTTCTGGAGTCAGGAAGCCCAAGGTCAGAGTGCAGCTTGGGCTTTTTCCTGTTAGGTCTCTGTCCCGGCTTGCAGATGGCTGTAGCTGTTTCACACAGTTGCACGTGCACCCTTGAGTCCCCTTAGGAGTACAGCACGTTAGTTGTATTGGAGTAGAGCTTCGTCATCTTAATCAACTCTTTACAAGCCTGTCTGCAGGTATCAAGGTCACCAGGGTTAGGACTTCAACATTAATTTTTTTTTTTTTTTTGTGGTGCCGGGGATCGAACTCAGGCCCTTGTGCTTACAAGGCAAGCACTCTAATCACTGAGCTAAATCCCCAGCCCCTTCAACATTAATTTTGTAGGAACACAATTCAATCTGTAATACTCAATTATCCCACTTTCATTCTTTTTTTCTTCTTTCATTATTAATTGGCACTAACTTACAAGTGTTTAAGTGTAGTACATTCAAGTCTCTCATCTTAAGCGAACTCTTACCCTAGATTTCCCTTCAGGTTTACCTGTAATTATTTCCTGTAAGTTTCTTTAAAAAGTTGTCTATATTAATGTTTTTTGGTGGGAAGTGCGGGGGATCAAACTCAGGACCTTGCGCTTGGTAGGTAAGTGCTCTGCTGCTGAGCTAAATCCCCAACCCCTATATTGATTTTTTTTATATCTTTATTACTTCTTCAATATTTTGAAGTCTGGCTCCGGTAGTCAGTAGTCACTGAACTTGATGGGATGATGGTCATCATTGATCTCTTTGTTGCTAAATTTCATGGAATCTTTTTACTCTTTTGCTCTTTTAACTATTCCTTCAGTTTTTCTTCTTACATTTTTGGGATACTGTATTTTATTTCCCTCCTTTGTATTAGCCAATCTTCCTTGGGTTTATCTTTCTCTTTTCTCTGACCACTTCAGATGTTTATTTTACTCTGGGATATTATCTTCTGCCCTCTTCTCCTTCTGTATGTTCCTTGAATGGTTTCATCTCTGGTAGCTTTGTCTATTTTGATGACTCTCAAGTCTGTCTTTTTAGTACAGACTATGCTTTAACTGTGATGTTTAACTTTTTCTTTTGAGGGTGTTCAGTCATGGAGATGCTTGTATATACCAAATACCTTGTGTATACTGATCAAATAAGAGTCTCATTATAGTTTACCAATATCATTTTACTAAAAACTCCCAATAAGACAGATCCTTGGGTTTAAAGGATGAGATGTCTCTCACAGCTGCCTCCTGGCTCTGCATGCTGCCTTCTTGCAGACTATATAGTTTACTCTTTTATTTCTCCCCACATTATAATCAGATATAATTAGGAAACGTTTTCCATGGGAGATGGATTTATTTTTGTTATATATCATAAGTGCCTAGCATAGTATCTGGCATTTGTGGGTATTCAATATATATTTGTTGACTGGAAAAAGGAGAAGACATCTAATGATAAAGCATGTAAATATCAGAAAGTTGATTGGAGAGCACAGAATTAGAACAAGGTGTATTAGATACTCCCAGTGAAAAGTATTGAATTTTGTTGGCCTGATGTACTCCCATTTCATTACAGGAAGATAGTCAATGGCCTGTTTATTGAGTTATCCGTTTTTAAAAACTATTGCGCGTACTGTTTATTCTTACAGTATTTTTTATCTCTTTCTGTACTATGATTCAGTTCCTATTCTTTCAGATTGTTCCTTGGCTTCTTCTTGACTCACCTGCCTCAAAGTCTTATCTTTTACTCTTAATTTTTTTTTATTTTTTTATTTTTTGTTTTTGGTGCTGGGGATCGAACTCAGGGCCTGGTGCTTGCCAGGCAAGCACTCTAACCACTGAGCTAAATCCCCAGCCCTATCTTTTACTCTTAACGGTTACAATTTACATTATTGCTTTGTTCAGTTCATTGTACTTTACCTGCTGTTATGGCTTATATCTAGACGTCTCCCCAGAGCCTCATATGGACATAGGTGGGGCTTTTTGGAGGTGGCTGGATCTAGCATGTGTGATGCTGGGATGAAGGATGTGATGCTGGGATTGATTCATGGTATGGTGCTAGTATTAAAGCTGCCCCACCCTGGATATGAGTGCTACTTGGGTATGATCCTCAGGGTGAGGCAGCTACCCTGAGGGTGGGTAGTCTGGATAGGAAATAAAGTAGGACAGAAAGAGGATCATTGCTTGTTGCTTGTCGCTTGCTGCTTGCTGCCATCTGCCTTCTGCTTGCCATCAACTGTTTCTCTTCTGCCAAGCCACCGTGCCTTGGAGCCAGCCAACCATAAACCATGAACTGAACCATGAACTGAAACCTCTACAAACAGTGAGCCGAATAAACCTTTCCTCCTTTGACTTTGGATGTTGGGTATTTTGTTTCAGCAATGAGAAAAAGTAACTAAGACACCTACACATTTGCTATATCCCTTGCACTGTGCTAAGTGATGGCATATAGAAATGAGTAAGACACATGACACAGTTTTTGCATTTAAATAGTTCATGATTTTGTAGATGAGACAGAGCTAAATAAGAAAATAGGTGTAAAAAGGTAGTGTGTGTTATATTGAACACTAGCATGGAGGAACAATTTGCTGTCTAGTGCAGGTGAAATTTCCAGAGGAGGTGATGTTTACTATGATCTTTGTATTAGCTACTACACAGCAAAGTCACAGAATTATATTATGAAGCTTCATTCAATGTTAACAATTATCCAATGATCAGTCTTACTTCATTGTACCTCTTACTTACCTCTTACTATCTTTTACCTAGATAGGAGATCTAGAAGCTTGGTTCAATTCAGGTATAACTTTGTGTGTGTGTGTGTGTGTGTGTGTGTGTGTGTGTGTGTGTGTATCGTATGTGGCAGTAGGAGTTGGACCCAGGGTCTTGTACATACTAGCACAAGTGCTTTACCCACAAGCTGTCATTCCCCAGCCCCCGGCCTACCAGTCTTTCTCTTAATTTAGAATTTTTGGTTTCTTAAAATAATGTCCTTTTCTTTAAGCTTTCTAATATGGTAACTTTTCTGTTTTCATTGTCTTTCAACTCTTCCCTATCGTCACAGAAATTCATTTCTTTCATGTCATTAACATACTGCCTTTCACTAGCTTGCTTTTGACTTCATAGAGTTTAGCAGTTTTGTAGTAATTCTCCAAGAATAGGTCTTCTGCCTGCAGTATTCTCCTTGTAGACTTGGGCTATAGATTATGATTTAATTTAACAGTATTAACAATATTAAATAATATTTAACAAAAACAAAATTTAACAATATTAAAACAGTGCTCATCTTTGTCTCATTCTTTTGTGGGAAGGCTCCTGTAATAAATGCTAAATACTATATTGCTCTTACGTTTTGCCAAGAGGCTAATCTCTGTTTGGGTTTTTATTCACTCAGTGGCATTCTTCCAGGAAAAACTGGAGCTTTCAAGTTCTCAGTGTCACTTTTCCAGTAGCTTGCATTTGGCTATTTTTCCTCTTTCTGAATATTCATCCTTCTTTTAAATGTAGACCACTATGATGTGATTTCATTCCTCATATCAATCTGCCCTGTTTTTCATCTAGTTTCTCATTCTTTATGCTAAAACATCGCTTACTTTATTTCCTTTTATTAAGTTTCTTCATATTTACTTTGATTAAAGCTTAAAAATACATTCATAGCTCTTCACATTTTTATAGAGAGTACTTTTGTTGATGGAGTTATTTATAGAGGGGGAGATGGTGGTGTAAGGAAGTTCTTTGGTTACCATGCTTTACCTCAAGGTGATATTTTTATATTTGTGTTTGAGTCCAACCTTTCTTGCATCACATTACTCTTCAAACTCCAATTCATTTCTTCTCAAGAGCTCAGTGTTCTTTATGCTATCCTTTTGAACCCAGGAGACGCTACTAGATTTCCAGATGATTGTTCTGGCCAAGTGACCACTGAGATTTCCAGAGTCCTGCACTTCCTCCAGCCCTCCTGGAGGGAAAAGGATCCTGGAGCATATTCTCTGGGCTGTGGTGCTTACTTCTTACCATGAGATGGCATTGCAGTTACTCAGTTTTTTTACATCTTTAGAAACGGCAGGCAGAATAGGACATTGTCTGAAACAAGTCGAAGTGGGAAATGTCATGGAGAAGATTCAGAAATGAAATTAAAGACAGTCTTGCTAATGAATCCAAAGTTACTTTTATATCGTGGAAGTAAACTGTAAAATAAGTAATAAGAATATTTTTTGATTAGTTTGATCTTTTCCAGACTATTAATATTTCAAACTGTTACCTTTACACCAAATAGTCAGAATATTAAGTGCTTTGTAAAGATGACTTTTTGCTGCTAAAACTGCAGTTTGATTACAAGACCCAGAGTCCTCTAAGTGAGGAAAATTATCTGTTAGTAAACATTCTGACAGTGTGATAGGACTGTTACCTACTTTAGCTCCTGAGGACCAAGCTTATAACCTTTCTGTCCTGATCTGTTATGGTGATTGTGCAATTATTGATCATATTACTTACTTAAATATAATATTTTTAAGATACTGCCATGATTTCTTGATTCGTGCTTAAGAAGAGAAATATGATTTGTAGCTATTGAGAAGTTGAGATGTTTTAGGAAAAGAGAAAACAAGGAAATACCTCTGGTCCTTCTTGATATTATAAGTGTTTTGTTTTATATATATTTTCTCTAAAATAGACCTTTTTATGGAGCTGTAATTGACTGTAAAATTCACCTGTTGATAGTGTACTTTTTTTTTTTTAGCATATTCAGAGTTGCACAACTATCACTACAGTGAATTTTGGAACATTTTCATCATTTCAGATAGAAATCATGTTCCATCAGCAGTCACTCCACTTTTTCTCCCCAGCTCCCCAGACCTAGGCAACTATTTACCTACTTTTGTTTTTATAAATGGGCCAATCTTTGACAATCTGCATGAAGCCCTTGTTCATTAATGTGAGGATATTTGGAAATAAAGTATATGGAGTATCTTTAGCCAATCTGTGGAAAGAGTTATTAAATACAAAATGTACAAGGGTTGATCAACAAATATGGTGATGTTTAAGTTTTAAAAAATTATTACCATAAAAGACACATTGCCAATAACCCTCCTCAAAATATTGCCCCTCGCTTTGAGCACACCTATTCCATCGTTTCTGCCACTTTCTGAAGCAGTTTTGGAAGTCCTTTTTCATAAGTACCTTTGTGGAGTATGATAAAAATACGAATGCTGCTGCCAAGTGCCAGCCAACAGAAAGGCAGGCTTTGTACAAACATGGTGTGTTCTCCACCTTACTCACTGGATTTGCGACTGTGTGATTTCTACTTCCCTAACTCAAAATGATCATGAAAGGTAAATATTTTGAGTCTGTTCAGGACATTGAGGCAGCCATGACAATGCAACTGTATTGGTCAGCTTTCTTGTCTGTGGAGCAAAATATACAACAGCTACAATTTAAAGGAGGAAAGGTTCATTCTGGCTTACCATTTTTGTGGGGTCATGGTTAGTAGGCTTGAAGGCAGAAATGACATGGTGAAAGGGCATGGCAGAGGAAAGCCATTCACCTCAGGGTGTCTGGGGAGCAGAGGGAGGGGAGAAGTTAAGGACAAGAATACACCCTTCCAGGTTGTGCCCCCAGTGCCCCACTTACTAAAAGCATGATAAATTCACCAATGAGGGTAGAGCCCCATGATCCAGTCACCTTCCAAAAACTTCACCTCTGAATACTTGAGACTTTTGGGAACATTTTAGATCTAACTACAACTAAAGAAACACATAAAAGAGAGTTTATAGGGCATTGGGGATTTAGCTCAAGTATTAAGAGTGCTTGCCTAGGAAGCACAAGACCCTGGGTTCAATCCCCAGCACCCCTCCGCTCAAAAAGAGCTTATATAACTGCTTTAAAAAGTGGCAGGAACAATGGCATAAGTGTATTTAAAGCAAGGGAGAGTCTCTCTCTCTCTCTTTTTTTAAGAAATCATATCTTTCTTAAATTTTTTTTATTTTTTCTGGTGCAAGGGAGTCAAACTCAGGGTCTTGTGCTTGCTAGGCAAGTGCTCTAACCACTGAGCTAAGTCCCCAGCCATGATAGAGAGTCTTTTGAGGGCAATTAATGGCAATGTGTCTTTTACTGTAAAATTTAAAAAAAATTAAATGTTTGCTGTATTTTTCGATCACATTTGGCATCTAGATGTGGAATTACTGTCTTATGGTATCTCCTTGTTTAACATTTTGAGCAACTGCCAGACTTTGCCTAAGGGACTTGCCAGTTTTCCCTTCTTACCAGCAATATGTAAGGGTTCTAATTTCTCTTCATCAGCCATTCCTCTTATTGTTTATTTCTTTTTCCAGTGCTGGGGTTGAGGCACTTGTGTGTGTTAAGCACATACTGTACTGTTGAACTGCACCTCTACCCCGTTATCTGTTTTTTTAATTATAACCATGGTACTGGGTATGAAGTCATTGTAGTTTTGATTTTTTTGCATTTCCCTAATGGTTAATGATGCTGAGCATTTTTTTTTAAATTTTATTTTAGTGGTACATTTTAGATGTACATAATGATGACATTCATCATAGGGGATTTGTATCTGTATATGGTGTATCTTGTTGCTTCTTTTTTTCCCATTCCCCTCCCCTCCCTTCACCCCCTCCTCCCTCCTTATTTACAAAAGCTTTGCTTCCATTTTTTCCTTCCATTTCTTATTTCTCTTGTCCCTCTGTTCCTTTCCCCCTCCCCCTCCCTTTTTCCCTTTCCCATGTGGACATTTTCTTCCCTTTCCCAATATGATACATTTTAGTCTTTACACTTTCAGTTTCTCACACCAGAGAAACAATGCGATACTTAAACATGTGTGTCCAATTTATTTCACTTAGGAGTATGGTCTCAAGATGCATCCATTTACCTAGAAATATATCAAGCTTATCATTCTTTATGGCAGAGTAGTACTCTATTGTATAAAAAAACCACATTTTCTCTATCCATTCATTTGTTGATGGGCATTTGGGCTGTTTCCAAGATTTAGCTATTAAAAACTGCCACTATAAACATGGGTGTACATGTATCGCTGTGGTATGATGCTTTTAATTTTTTTGGAAAGATACCAAGAAGGAGAATAGCTGGGTCAAATGGAACCTCTAGTCCTAGTTCCCTGAGGCATCTCCACACTGATTTCCACAGCGGTTCCACCAGTCTACACTCCCACCAACAGTGGAGAAGTGTTCCTTTTTCTCCACATCCCCTCCAGCATTTTTTGTTGGCTGATTTGTTGATGACAGCCATTCTTTCTGGAGTGAGGTGGAATCTCAGGGTTGTTTTAATTTGTGTCTTTCAAAGGATCAGTGATGTTGAACATTTTTTCATATGTCTATCTGCTGTTTCTACTTCTTCATCTGAGAAGTGTCTGTTCATTTCAGTTGCCCACTTTTGGATTAGGTCTTGAAATTTGGGGGTCTGATTTTTTTGAGTTCTTCATATATTCGAGATGTTAGTCCTTTGTCAGAGGAATAGCTGGCACAAATTTTTTCCCACTCTGTGGGTTGTCTCTTCTGAGCATTTTTTTTCATATGCTTATTGGCCATTTCTGTATGTTTGTATAGCTGTTGTTCAAGTTCTTTGCCTATCGTATTTTTAAAGTTGGGTTATCTTTTCATTGTTGGGTGGTAAGAGTTTTTTAAAAATATATTCTGCATACAAGTCCCATAGATATTTGATTTGAATTTTTTCTTATTCTGTGCGTTGTCTTTACTTTCTTGGTGGTATCGTTTGGCAACATTTTGAATTTTGATGAACTCATTTACCCTCCCAGCCGGGCATTGGTGTCCTGTGTTTTTGGTATTGTATTTGAAAATGCTTGCCTAACTCCAGGTTATTGGTATGGTTTGGCTGTGTTGCAGCTTCCAACGGTTCCTTAGGTCATTGAGGGAGCTGCTCTTGGAGGATATTAAGATAACTCTTGTGAGATTTATGAGCTCTTGAGATATCTGTGAGCTCTTTTGAGAGCAAATTGTTACAGTGGCAAGTCTGACCCTGACTTGCTCTCTGGTGCCTGTCTTGTGATATGATCATTTACTCCTACATGTGCTCCCACCCTGATACCATCTGCCATTAGATTTTCACCAGAAGTGAAACTAGTGGGGCCACTTGATCTTAGATTTGTAGCCATCAAAATTGTGAACTGAATGACCTCTTTTCTTTATAAAGTTATCCAGCCTCAAATATTTTATTATAGCAGTGAAAAACAAAATAATATTTCTAGATTTATTCCTATCTTAGATTTTCTTCTAAGAGTTTTACACTGTTAACTCTTATATTTAGCTGTGTGCGCCATTAGGGTTTTTTTTTTTGTTTGTTTGTGGTTTTTTTTTTTTTTTTTTTATTTCAGGCTGGCCTTGAACTCGCTATGTAGCCCAGGCTGGCTTTGAACGCACAGTGATCCTCTTGCCTCAGCCTCCTGAGTGCTGGGATTACAGGTGTGTCCATTAGGGTTAATATTTGTGTATTGTGTAAAGATAGATTCCATACATTCTTTTGCATGTATATATTTGGTTGCTCCAGCACTGTTTGTTGCAAAGAGTAGACTCCTCTGTTGAGTCATTTTGGCACTTCTGTTGCAAGTCAGTAGGCTTCACACATGAAGGTTTATTTCTGGACTTCGAATTGTTTCACTGATGCTATCTCTGTCCTTATGCCAGCAATACTGCCTTGATTGCTGTAGCTTTGTGGTAAGTTTGGAAACCAGGAAGTGTGACCCCTCAAACGTATATATCTTTTTTCAAGATTGTTCTGGCTATTTGGGATCTTTGCATTTCCACATAAATTTTAGTACCAAGTTTTCATTTTCTGCCAAGAAAAAAAAACAGAATGGATTTTAATAGGGATTTCATTGACTCTGTAGATCAACTTGCTTTCTTAGCAATATTAAGTCTTCCAATTATGAACGTGGGATGTCTTTTCATTTACTTAAGTCTTTAATTTCCTTCAACAATATTTTATACCTTTGAAAGTACAATGTTGTATTTATTTTGAGATTTTTCCTCAGTATTCTTTGTGTACATTATAAATGGGATTGTTTTCTTGGTTTAATTTTCAGATTATTGCTGGTATATTGGAAGTACAACTGATATTTGTGTACTGATCTTATATACTATAACATAATTTATTAGTTCTAACAGTTTAATGGATTCCTTAGGATTTTCTGTGTGCAAGATTATGTCATTTGAAAATACAGTTTTATTTCTTCGTTTCTAATTTGGATGCTTTTTCTAATTTACTTGGCTAGAACCTCTAGCACAATGTTGAATATGTAATGAGAGTAGACAGTTTTGTCTTGTTCCTGATTTTGGGGAGAAAGCACACAGTATTTATTATGATGTTAACTGTGGGCTTTTCATAGATACCCTTTATTTAAGGAAGTTTCTGTTTAGACTTAGTTTATTCAGTGTGGCTCTTAGTTCAGGCTGGCCTTGAACTCACTGTGTAGCTCAGCCTAACCCTGAACTCCTGGCAGTCTTCTGTGTTAGCATCCTGAGTGTTGGAATCACAGGCGTGAGCCGCCACACCCAGCTCCGTGATCCTCCTTCCTCAATCTTCTGAGTGCTGGGATTGTAGACAGGTGTTGCACCGCCGTACCAGGCTCTTCTTTTTTTTTACTATAGACATTTATAGCTGTAAAGTTTTCCCTAAACACTGCTTTAGTTAAATTCTGTAAATTTTGGTATATTTGCTCCATTTTCAGTCATTTCAAAGTATTATTTCCGTGTGATTCCTTTGACCTGTTGGTTATATAGGAGTGTGTTGTTTCACTTTCACACATTTGTGAATTTCTCTCATACCTTTCTGTCATTGATTGTGATTAAGAACATATTTGTGTGATTTCTGTTCTTTTAAATTTATTAAGTCTTGTTTTGTGACTGAGCATATGGTCTATCCCAGAGAATGTTCCCTGTGTACTGGTGAAGACTGTTTGTGTGCTTTTTGTGCTGTTGGGTGGAGTGTTCTATAAATGTCTGTTAGAAGTAGTTTGAGCATCATGTTGTTCAGGACTTATTTTCTTGTTGATTTTCTTCCCAGTTGTTTGTCCATTTTTGAAAACAGAGTATTAAAATCTTCAGCAGTTATTATTTCTGGCCTCTGCCCTTTGAACATGCTGGTGTGGGCCCAGTCGAGGCCCGTCATTCTTGGCCTGCTGCCCTTTGGCAGAGCTGCTGCCCCAGGCGTGGTGCCTGTGTAGAGTCCCAGACCTCTGACTGTGCTTGTCTGGAATAGGGCTGCTGCTGTGCTGTAGCTGGAGTGAATGCAAAATGCTGGCCTCTGCTGTTTCAGGGGAGAAATTGTAGCCTGAGGCTAGAGCTGGGGTGAGGGAGAACCTTGTGTTTTTAGCTACCTCAAGCTAGGGTAGAGCTTCCCTCTCACTGCAGCAAGAGGGAGGAGGGTGTTCTGGCTCATATGCCACAGATTCTTGCTGTTCTTACCAAGGCATAGTATTTCTCGCATAGATGTTTCTCCATTTGCTCTATGCTCATGTGACAGTTTCCAGGGACTTTGGTTGCTTTTTTGTAATTTTCACCAGCTAGTTTGTTTTGCTGTGGATAGGGTCCGTAAGCTCCTCATGCCACCATTCCAGAAGTATTCTTTCTCCTCTATTTTGTCTAGAAGTTCGATCTTGATTAGATTAAGGTTGAACATTTTTCATATTTTAGAGGTAAGGCTGTATAGTTTTATTGCATCATGTCAAGAGGCCCTTAAAATCAAGTTGCATTGCTGTTGTTGATAACAAGTATGCTCTCTTAATTATTACCGTTATTTTTGGTTTTTGAGTCAGGGTCTTGCTGTGTAGTTCAGGCTGACCTTAAGCTCACTACGTAGCTGAGGCTGGCCACGAACTCACGGGGGATCCTCCTGCCCCAGCCTTCCAAGTGCTAGGATTATAGGTGTGCACCACCACAGCTGGCTGCTCTCTTTATTAAATTGGTGACTGCTAGACTCCTTCATTTTAGATTATTTCTTCACTGCATTTAGCAAGTGAACACTAAGATGATAATTGGATACACCCAAAGGGAACATTCTAGTCCCCAACAACTATTCTTTCATTTAATGGTTTTAACATCCAGTTTACTTCTCTGTGGCAAATTTTATGATTTTGAAATGGCCTTTCAGTTTGTACCCATAATCCTGCCTCTTTTCTGAGTCAGTCCACTTTCCACTTTAGCATTTAATAGATTCACTGGGGTTATTGTTTGCTCTGAAACTCAGGATAAACACAAACAATGGAGTGATCTGAAGAAAATTGTCATGGCTGAATTGAAAGTCACTGTAGCCCTGAGAGGTCTGTCTTTTGGGAGCAAGAAGAGGTGCTGAGCTTTCTTTTCTTCTTTCTTTCCTGAGTTTTCTTTTGTTTCTTTTAAAGAAAAATTTTATATTGCCAACTGTAGGCCAAAACCTTTGGGTTTTGGATTTTTATCCATATGAGTGAGCCACTCATATTTTTATAAGGGGAAATATATGCTGGGTTCCAACTGGTATGCAGAAATTATTCTTCACAGTTTGTTTTCATAGTAAGAGTTCTTCCTTCTACCTCCCATACCATGGAATTTGGATCGACACCAGGGACTCTTCTTTTTTTTTTTTTTGTGGTTCTGGGGATCAAACTCAGGGCCTTGGGCTTGCTAGGCACCAGGGACTCTTCTGATTCTTAATGTACTTGACATGAAGTTGGTGCTTCAGAGTTGCTGCAGGAGCTGACAGAAGTTCGCGGACTGAGCCCTTCCTTCCAGACTTCTTGGGAGCGAGGATTAAAGAAAAGGGAGGAGAGGACAGGACAGGGTGTATACTTCTAGGCAGGGCCTGCTGTAGGCCAAGATGCTGGAGAGAGATAGGTTGGGAGTCTGGTGGCTTCTGTTAGAACTGGAAAATGGTGAGGCTAAGTGGGCCGTAAAAAGTACTTAGATTTAAGGTGTGCTTTGCCGTACATGTGTAGAGAAATAAGTGTGTGTTTATGTGAGTTCTGCAGTTTGTGCACTTAGGGAAAATTGCTTGGGGGTCAGCATTAGTCTTTGATTTTATAAAAACCATAGTAACCCTAAAAAGGACCATGGCTGCCCGCCCCCCATGGTGATGGGGAGGATGGGAATGAGTTCTGGTAGAACCTTTTTCTTTTTCATATGTTCATACCAGTATGGTCATATATTCTTCCTATCCTGTGGCTTATGTTTGGCACCTATAAAAAAAAATCCAGTTTCTTTTATTTTGCCTTATAAAGTCCTGTGTGATCTCCTCTTGCCTACTTCTGTAACTTTACTTTGTACCACTTTTCTCTCTTCTCACTACATGTCGGTTACACTGACCTGCTCAGTTTGTTTTAGAATCTTGAGGCATTTTCTCCTTGTTTTCTCTGTCCTGGAGCTCTGTCTTCAGATCTTTGCATGGCTGTATCTCTTGTCATTTATGTCTCATAGAATTCACTCTAGAGAAGCCTTCTCTGAATACCCAATTGGAAGTAACACATTTAATTTCAGCCAGTCTTTATTTGTTACTTTGTTTTCTTTATATTGCTTCTTTTTTTTTTTTTTTAAGCTCTACCACTAGAATGTAAACTGGGGACATAATTTTGTTTAATGTTAGGTTCTCTGCACCTAGAATGGTGCTTGGCACACAGCAATCTTTTAGCAGTCTTACTGAATCAGTTAATAGCTGCCATGCGTTCAAAATTGCTCATTTTCATTTATTCAACAAATATTTAAAAACGTATTTTGTGAGGTTCCTGGCACCAAAGAGATGTGTTGGATGTTGGTTTTATCACTTCAGAAAGGCGATAGAACATACTGATTAAGATTAGTGGCTTCCTATATTAGCTACATTGTGACCATGGCAAGGTAAATTTTCTGATCCTTTATTTTTCTACCTTGAAAATAAGGATGACTGAGCCTACCACATAGGATTCTTGTTAGGAATAAATGAGTGAAGCACTTAGCAGTAATGCTGCTCTATAACATACACTCGGATTCTTTTAACTTTAATATAGGTGGCTGTTCCTTTTTTTTTTTTTTTTTTGATGCTGGGGACCCAACTCGTGCTTGCTAGGCGGGCACTCTAACTGCTGAGCTAAATCCCCAGCCCCCAGCTAACTGTTCTTGTCTTGCTTGGGGGAGAATCAGTAAATCCCTGACAGCAGTTCAACTGTGAACCAGGGGCTTACCTTCCTTTTATGTGAATGTATAATTGATAGTACCGTATGGTTTTTCATCTACTGCATTAGTAGTTAAACTAGACTTCCAGATGTACCTCAGTTTTAGATCTAAAGTTGTGGCTCTTAGCCAGGCGTGGTGGTGCATACCTGTACTCCCCGCACTCAGGAGGCTACGAGTTCAAGGCCAGCCTGAACTAAATAGCAAAACCCTGTCTCCCCCTGCCCCCGCCAAAAAAAAGTGGTTCTTAAACCTTGTCAGTTAAAAGATTTAACTAGAAAACTTGTTAGAACACATGTTTTTGCCCCACTCCCTTTCTCTCTGCCACTGTTCTCATTTGGTGGATTTGAAGTGCAGATTGAGGTTTTGTGTTTTTCAGAGGATCTCACCATGATGCTGGTGGGGCCGTGTCGTGCGCAGTACTTTGAGTAGGGCTTTTCTACAGTTGAGCTCATTTGGTAGCCACTAGATACTTGTGGCTGTTGAGTACCTCATGTGTTAGATGGAAATGAGGTGTGCTTTGGTTAAATATATACAGGATTTTTACCGTTTAGTGTAAATATTTTAAAAATATCGATTATATATTGAACATTGTAGATGTATTGAATTTAATGTACTATTAAAATCATTATATCATTTCTTTTTCTACTTAACTTGCCTACTAGAAAATGTAAAATAAATGGCATGCTTTCTTATCTTGCATTATGTTTCTTCCAGACAGAAAAATATACTGCCTATCTAAAGTATCTTTTAGGGCTTCCACAAAATGAGTTTCTCTTACGCAGCCTGTTTTTGAAATCACACATTACGAATAAGCTCTCTAACTTCAGTGAAAATCTATTCACTTGTTTTCTAATGATGACAAACTCAGAAATTTAGTATTGTTAAAGGAACTCCCAATTGGAGACAGAGATACTGAGGCATTATCATCATTTTTAAAAAATAGGCAAGAATAGAGTACTAATTTAAAATCTTAATATAGTTCTATTGATTCCAGTATAGCTTTCTTAAGATGGTAAAAAGAAATTGTTAAGTATATTTTGGATTAGCCTTGCTTTACTTGCATAGACTTTAAGATTGTTGATTTTTCCCTACACATTTCAATATTTTGGGTCAAGTTTCTTGTTGTTTTTTTTTTTTTTTTTAATTTTTATTTATTTATTTATTTTTTTGGTGGTGCCGGGGATCGAACTCAGGCCCTTGTGCTTACAAGGCAAGCACTCTAACCACTGAGCTAAATCCCCAGCCCCAAGTTTCTTGTTTAATCAGCAGGATTATCTTCTTTCATTGCAATTTCTAGCAGAGGATGTTACGTGTCTTGGTTAGTGACTTTCCAACTTCTGCATGTAATGTTCTTCAGTTTTAGATGCAGCTACTATCATGAAGTGAATTCCTAGTCACCTCCACTGGTAACTTAGGTTTCTTCTCTTTTTTTTAAATTTTTTAAAATTTTTTATTAGTACATATTTACATTGCTTAATGATTAAACTTCTTATGAGGAATTGTTACATACACATAACACATGTTACATCTTTTTTCATTCCCCTTTTCCTCCCCTTTTCCCCCCTCTTTCCATCTCTTGATCTTCCCATTTGAACCAAATCTATCTTCCTACTTCATCTTTTATTTTGCTTTTTACTTATATTTTGGTTTTTCATATAAGAAACCATGGTATATTTAAACTTGTGTGTCTGATTTATGTCATTTAACGTTATGGTCTAAGTGTGCATCTGTTTTCCTACCAATGGCTCTTTTACCCTTTTTTATGGTAGAGTTGTACTCTATGTTATGGTTTATGTCTAGATGTCCCCCCAAAGCCTCATGTGGTGAGAGATAGCTGGATCTAGAGTGTGGGCTGCCCTGGGGGCAGGTAGCCTAGATAATAG